>PVJH01003136.1:0-149425 GCA_004026705.1 Nesogale talazaci
AAAAAAAAAGAAAAAAAATAGTATTGTGATGTGAGGTAAGTTAATGACGTGGAAGAAAAGATGATGGATAATTAAAGTTGATGGAGTGTAAGTGTGTAGAGTTGATCCAAGTAAATTGGTCTCTATTTTGTGTTAGAAGCAAAGGAATTTACTTATGGACACATTATGGGCATGAACAAATAGATAGCCCTGGTGTTTTACTTCAGTAGCTCTAAGGGGTATGGCATCATTTATTTACTAATGAAGACCAGAGGAAGAAGCAGATTGACTTTGCTATTTGCTTGTATATATATTTGATGGGAGATACTAAAACAATTTGGAATCATTGCTTGAATGTTTTCTAGGATAATCAATAGGAAATCAATAGGAAACAAGCCACTGGAATGGGAGCATGTCTTGCCCTTACACACCATGAACCATGAATGTTATTATATTCCACTGCTTCCTTATCAACCTCAGACAACATCAACTTGAGTTTTTTCTTCATAGAATATTTTATATGAAACTTTATGAGCCAGCTATACTACCCTCCATGCCAATGTTTTCTATTCATATTTTTTGTTCTCTTCTGAAAAGTTTGATATTTGATTATGAGTTTATCTTTCCATTGTCATCACCATAAGTGAGACTTCAACATTAATTAAACTAACAATTCAAACCTTATTATTGCTAAATATTTTATATTCTTAGAACTTTAAGATGGATCTTGGCCAAAAGGAGAGAATAGTGCTTGCTTGTGTTTTCTTGATGGTACAAAAATATTTGATTGCAAAAACCCTAACAAGTCATGGATAACATGGCAAAGAACGAAAATCTGAATATGCACACAGATGCAGTTTGAAACTGCCTTGAAAGTATTTAAAGTTTAAATAATTTTAAAACTGTATAGTTTAACATTAAAAAATGTAAGTGTATTTTTCCATGTTATATATTCCATTTGCATGCTTAACAAATCTGAGAAACTGAACTAGGAATCTATGAAGTAAAAACATGGTGCCAAAATTGGAAAACTCATTTAGTAACTGCGATATGCATATCACAAATTGGTTGTCAAAAGTGAAGAAGGCTTGAAGTGCAAGAAGTTACTGGTGAAGGTAAAAGATTACAGTTTTCAGTATGAATTGGGCTTGAAGACGACAAAGAATACAAATGGAACAAAACAACATCATTATATATGGTGAAGAAACAGAAATTGTCAATGGCTACTCTATTTAGATCAACTATGCTAAGTAGGTTTATTTGACCAACCTGGCCAGTAAGAACATGTGGAATGAAGGTCACTGTTTGATTGGAGTGCAAAGAGATAGGTGGCTCAGCAAGCCCCCCCCCGCCCCCTCTCTCTGGTGATCTGACCAGTGTGTGGCTGTCTATGTCACAACTTGTGAGTTACACTACCTGTGGAACACCCAACCCATGGATTGTGTTTCTAGAGCTGATTGTTAGTGACAAGCCATGTTGCTTGCTGCCTATGGCAGACTGTCTGCATTGCTTTAAGGAAATCTCATCTGTATGCTCCCTTGACCTTGAATCCAGCAGCCAAGTTGAAGAACATCCAGTACATTAATTGTTCTGTGTAAATGAGTTGAACAGAGCCCGCTCTACTGCTGTGTGGTCTAATTAGCTGCTATATTCTTTCATGTTGTATCCATCATACACACACATACATATATCTATATATATCAACCATCAATGCCAATGAAGGCAGTAGCAAAAATAAAATCAAACAATATATTGCTTTAGGCAAATATGTTGTAAAATACACCCTTAAAATATTAAAAAATAAAAACTGAAAACTTCAAGTGATACTTCCTTATCTGCTGCTGCCTAGCATGCAGACACACATACACACACACACACACACACACACACACATGCAAAATGGCCAATTCAATCTAGATTCAAGAATAAGCACTCTTAGAAGCCCTCACAGAGTAATGGGCTACATGTTGTTCTGCTAACTACAAAGCTACCAGTTCAAAACCATGAGTCATTTATTCAGGGGAAAGATTAGGCTATCTACTCCCGGTAAAGAGTTGTAGTCTCAGAAACTCACATGAAACTGTTTATACCGCCCTATATGGTTGCTATGAATCAGAATCAATTTGATGACAAGGAATCTGGTTTGGTGTGAGAGCTAATATTACAGACTCCTGATGGTTCAGAAGTTACTGTGCTTGCCTGCTGACTGAAAGTTCAGAAATGTATATCCACCTGCTTCACCTTGGAAGAAAAATGTGTCAATCTAATTCCATAAAAACTGACAGTCTTGGGAAGTGTATTTTTTGATTCGAATCTACAATGTATCAGTGGATCTGAATCAGTCCCACAGTTTGGTTTGTCTTTAGCTAGCTACTTGGCAGTCATCAATGACCCTCCAATAATATGCCAAAGAGACAAAAATGAAGTTGGGTATCATGAGAATGGGTTTTAGTGAAAGTATCAGAATAACATGCAATAAATTTGACTAGAATTTTGGTGAGTCTCTCACCTTCTCCTGTATGGCCTACTTTTGATTCCTCAAGTCTGAGAGAAAGGAGCAGATGAGAGAAAGGAGCAGAGGCATTGTGGGAGCTGATTTTGATGAGTAGAAATGTCCTGATACAAAAGGCAACATCAATAAGGTGGTGTTGGAGCGACAGCAATCTAACTGAGAGAAACTACTAAGAGGCAGAAGAAACATGAGTGTAAAGGTGGGGCAGGAGGAAGGTAAAAGGAAACAGAGGGAAGATCTAAGAAAGAAAACTATGGATACAGGTATAAACATAGCTGTGTACTTATATAAGCATATCAATTCATAAAAATAGAGGTATTGGCCCATGTTCATATATTTACATGGCAATACATTGACAAAGTGGATGAACTCTGGACCTCTGCCAAAGCCTTCCCTAAATGCAAGAACACTTTGTTCCAAGGAACTGGACTTTGGTGATGCTCTCCTACTATCCTGATTGCTAAAGACAAAATGGATACAGAAGCAAATGTGGTCAAGAAAGCAAATGTGATGATGGCTGACTTTCAAAAGACATAGTGTTTGGGGTCTTATAGGCTTGAAGTTAAATGAGTGGCCATCTAGCAGAGAAGCAAAAAACCTACACGGAAGAAGCACACCAGCCAGTGTGATCTTGTTGTTTCAACAGAATCAGGTAACAGGCACTAGAAGACCTCAAAGAACAACAAAGATAACAACATATTTTTTGGAAGAGGCGTTTGGAGCAGAGACCCAAATCCATCTATAGACAATAGAACATCCCCTCACAGAAGGTTCCCAAGGAAGGGATGAGTCAACCAGGGTGCAGGGAGTTTAACACCGATGAAACGCACATTATTCCTCTGGTTCTTTGAGGAACCACTACTATGTGCTAACTTTCAGCTCTGGTTAGACTGGAGCATGTACACTGGTACAGATAATACCTCACAACACATGGAATCTAGTTAAATAATCCCTCAGGAACAGAATGGAAGTAGTGATACCAGGAGGGCAGGGGAAATGTGAGGAGAGGTGGGGAGAAAGGGAGAATTGATCAAAATGATTGATGCTTAATTTCTCCCCCTGCCCCACAGGGGGATGAACAACAGAAACATGGGTGAAGGGAGACAGTTGTCAGTGTAAGATATGAAAACAAAGAAAAAAGAAAAAAGATATGAAAGCAATAATAATTTATAATATTAAGGGGTCAAAAATTTGGGGAGGTGGGAGGGAGGGAAAAGAAGGAGCTGATACTAGAGCTCAAATAGAAAACAAATGTTTAGAAATTGATGATGGCAGCATACACACAAATATACTCGATACAATTGATGTACAGAATGCTGTAAGAGCTTTAAGAGCCCCCAATAAAAATTATTTAAAATAAGCAAATAAAGTCCATTTTCTGCAACGAGTGTCGCTTGGTTCCATATCACTTGCATATTAACATCTACACTTGAATTTGCAATTAAATTTGGAAATTCTTAGGAAAGAATTTGGCCAAAGGCAAGGTACAATCAGAAACTGAATGGACATCTTTTTGACATTTTTAAAATATAGAAAATTTGGCATAGCAAATATATCTGGCAGCACACAGATCTTTTGTAAAACAGACTCAAATATACAAGGGATCATCCTTTGTTTTACCATGAATTGTTGCACATTTAAAATTAAAGGTTTCAAGAAATAAATTTATGAAGAATTAAACATCTTTCTGGCTCCATACTTGGCACTATGATCATACCCATGAATATGAGAACTGAGACATTAATATGAGGTGGAAAAACAGCAGAGAATAGGCATGCAACTCAGCCTCCGGTAAGGAGGGGTGTTTAGTAAAGTTATGGAGAAGATTGTGAAAAGAAACACAGAAAAGAACTAGTCTAAAAAAGCACATGCCAGTTTCTATTCTGATTAGCTTAAACTAAAGGAAGGGTAGAGTTAGTATTAACATTATGGTAAAACTGCCTACTTTGTGTGTTTTAAAAAAAAATAGTTTCTATGGAATCACTTCTGATTTATGGGCCTCCACAAGTGTTAGAGAAGAGCTGTACTGTATAGGGTTTTCAATTGTTGGATTTTAGCAATAAATCACTAGACTTTTCTTCGAAAGTGCATCTATCTAGAACAGAACCAACAGGTTCTTTATTAGCAATAAGTGATCTAACTGCTCCAGTTGGTAGAATGTAGCGGAGGGTTAAGACAGTAGAAAGCTAAGAGCATGGGTTGTGACCCATATAACATAACCTTGGATTTGACTTTACTTTGTGAAATAGAATGTTGGACTTGTTTTTGCGGAAAGCATGACATTCCTAAGCAGAAAAAAAAAGAGAAATTGTGAATAAAGTAAAAAAAATAATCAAATAGCACAGTGAAACCAGTAGTGAAGAAAGATGATGGTGCTGGACTATCAAAAGATATAGAGTGTATGGTTTTAAAGGCACGAAGATAACCAAGCAGTCATCCAGCTGAGAAGCAAAAAAGCTCACATGGAAGAAGCACGGAAACCTGTGTGATCACAGGTTGTCCAAGGTATCAGGTATCAGACATCACAGAAGAAAAAACACATCATTGCGAATGAGGGGGAGTGCAGAGTGGGGACTCAGAACCCATCTGTAGGCAACTGGACATCACCTTACAGAAGGGTCATAGGGATGGGAGGAGCCAATTAGGGTGCAGTGTAGCTATGATGAATATACAATTTTCCTCTAGTTCTTAAATGCTTCCTCTTCCCTCACCCCCACTGTCATGATCCTGATTCTACCTTACAAATCCAGCTAGATCAGAGAATGAACCCTGGTAGAGAGGAAGTGGAAACAGGAAATCAAGAACAGATGATCCCTTCAGGACCAGTGGTAAATGTGGTGATACTGAGAGACTGGAGGGAAGGTGGAGTAGAAAGGGGGAACAGATTACAATGGTCTACCCATAACCTCCTCCCTGGAGGACAGTGGAGAAGTGGGGGAGGGAGTCATCAGACCATGTAAGATATGAGGCTTTAATAATAATCTATAAATTATCAAGGGCTAATAGGGGAGGAGGAGCAGGAAGTGGGGAGGAAAGAGAAAAATTGAGGAGTAGATACCAAGGGCTCAAGTAGAAAGCAAATGTTTTGAGAATGATGATAGCAACAAATGTACAAATGTGCTTAACATAATGAATGTATGAGTAGATTGTGATAGCAGTTGTATGAATTACCAATAAAATGATTTAATATATTAAAAAGAAACTACTGTTTCCCTCTCCTGTTAGAAATATATTTGACAATGGTGGGTAGCTGCCTCTTGATTTTTAAAATATCCTAGCTACTTCACCTGCCATTATTTACTTTTTGCTCTTTTGTCCAGCTTTATAAAGTTATGAACATCTTCAAATACACAGAGTAGGGAATTCAAAAGGGTGTAGAAAAGAAATTATATTTTAGTACTTGTCTGGAGAAGTATAGCACTATTTACTAACTCAGAGCTTCTTTGTGGCTTTCATTGTTTAGTTAGTTTGCTTTCAATATCCTCTTTTCACTGAATGAACTTTATTGGATGATTACTTCTGCTTTTGAGGAAAGGGATAACGAAGGGAATGATCATATGTTAGTCAATTGCACAAATTTAGAGCACAACACTTTTATATATTATTTTGTATCTGATTATTATCTCAATATACCAACCTTCGTGTTATTCTAGTTATGCAAATCTGCATTGGAAATTAATGATGCATGTACCTAATTCCTTTCATCAGCCCTCTCCTAATTGTTAATGACTAGATTAATGATTTTTCAATAGATTAACCACATACAAGAAGAATCACAACACTTCAAGTTTCTATAAATCACAGGTAATAGATATTGAGACAGTATTTAGATATATACATTTAAGACAAAACTATAACCTGCACTAGTTTAAAAGGGGATTATCTGATTCTTCTTATGCAGTAGAATAACAAACTTGGACCAACTGAATTTCGCATTAGCCGATTTAAATTTGCATCAGCTACTTTGTTTCAGTCAATATGAATCGTTCCCTATTTCTAATGTGTAGCAAATATTTAATATCATAAGCTTGTTTCAGAATAGAAATTTAATATGTTTCCTGGCTATAGTTTATAGAAAATAAGTTAGGTATCTGAATGACTTAAAAGGATTATGTGCTCTTTTACTGTTTTCATGGTATAGCAATTAGGTAAAATACAAGCTTGGATTTTGCTTGATAGCTGCTCCTTTTGTGCGAGATTTTGTTTGTGCCTGACCTTTGGATTTAGAGCTCTTGGCAGTTTTGTGGAAGATTTGTTTACGTATTCCTTGCAATTTTATTGGTATCACATTTTGAGAATACAATAAAACAAAAATCAGTTTTTTAAAACATACATTTTGATCTACAAAGATGGAAAGAAGGAGCTAAATATTGGTTGAATAATAAACCCTTTTGTGTTGTCAAAGCATTTTTTTAAAAAATAGACAATACAAAAACTGTTACCAATTAATCTTACCTGCGTCTATTTTGCAGTGTGTCTTAGGGCACTGTACTCTCCTAGAGGGCCTCAGTACAGATCA
Organism: Nesogale talazaci; assembly: GCA_004026705.1. Taxonomy (NCBI): domain Eukaryota; kingdom Metazoa; phylum Chordata; class Mammalia; order Afrosoricida; family Tenrecidae; genus Nesogale; species Nesogale talazaci. The sequence goes on from PVJH01003136.1 coordinate 7,011, forward strand.
GTTTGAAATCTCTTTGAAATCAGATAGCTCTGAGGCCTGACAGCTTCCAGGGATTCAAAGAAAAGATCTGGCTAGGTGGGACTAAAGCAGTGAAGAATTGTGGGAACTGTAGTTGAAAATCAAAGCGACAAAAAACTATCAGAGAAATCAATGATAAAATTTGAAGTGCACAGTTCTTAATATTTGGCCTATACTATTGTAGGACTCATATGTGGGGATGTAGGAGATAATTATCTAAGTATATGACATTACCCCTATTCTCCTGTACTCATTACCTTAGGAAAAAGACTGCATGTGCTTACATTTTGCCTTGCAATGTTGAAAGAGCCTGGAATTTAGGGTAGAATTAAACTTCATCAGACATTGTTTCAGCACTGTTTAATCCCTGCTCAGATTGCAGACTATCAGGATTGAAACTCTGATAACCTCTGTAGCAGATGGGCCCAAGGATTATATCAGGCGTTTAAAATACAAAGACTCAGCATATTAGATGTGGGGTGTAGCATACAAATATCTGGATTTCTAATTTTTCTTCATAATGGTTAGAAAAATTTAGTGGAGCACGATAGATAGAAATTGAGAGCAGAGCCTCTTTTAACTGGATATGTATTCATTGTATCCTCAGGTGATACAAAGAGTTAAGGAATATGATTGGTAACTCAGGAGTTCGAGGTCTGAGTCTGCACAGATGTTCCGTACAATAAAGGACTGGTGATTCGCTTGAGAGTGTCAACTTGCCCTGCGTGGTGGCTTGCACCTGTAGTCCAGCTTCTCCGGAGGCTGAGGCTGGAGAATTGCTTGCGTCCAGGAGTCCTGGGATATAGTGCGCCATGCTGATGGGGTGTCTGTACTAAGTTCAGCATCAATATGGTGACCTCCGGGGAACAAAGCACCCCCAGGTTGCCTAAAGAGGGATGAACCTGTCCAGTTCAGAGTGTCAACTATTGGATAGTCTCTGGAGTATAATTCTCCTCCGATGCACGCAGGGTTGCATAACTTGGAATAAAGCTCGCAGTGATTCCCTCGCAACTGGCTGAGTTGTACTATTCACTTCAATTTGCACTTTATCCTTTCATCCGTGGGACATCATGAATGATTGATTACTGTCTATCATCATATTCCCAGTTTATTTTTTTAGCTTTCATTTATACTACAAAATTGATTACCGTATTTGTTGAACTATAGACACACTTTTTCTTCCCCCAAAACTCGCGGGAAAACAAGGGTGCATCTTCTGGTCCAAAGGGGTGATGCTTCAGAATCTTTGTTTACGATTTCATTACATGCTGTAGATTGTTGTGTGTTCAAGGGAAATCCCTCTTCCTGCAGCCTCCATGTCAGTCAGGTCACACGATGGGCACTGCACAAGCCTTCCTTGCATATGGATTGATACTGACAGACTGACAGAATGAGAAGATTGAGACAGGAGGCAGCGAGGTACGGTACCAGAGAATGTCCAAGCCCGGACGACGTGGTGCAGCACAGTGTCCTAACGCGAAGGCAAAGAGCCTGTCATGGTAGGAGAGAGACGTACCCTGCCTTTCAGAGGCAACGTCCTGCCTTTCAGGTTGGTTGATGCCCTTTCATGGTAATACCAAGCGGTTTGAATTAAATTGCAAAACTGGTGTATGTGGTACTATGTCTCCTCATAACAACAGATCTTTTACTACTCTATTTTCCTCAGACAAACACCATTTCTCTAACGGTACAAAATGTTGAAGATGAAAAGATGATAAAAACAGGGTGTGTCTTATGGTCCGAAACATATGTATATGGACATATACATTTTTCCAACTATATAATAGCCAACTAGAAATTCACAATTTTTATGTATTTTCTGACTTCCTCTCATTCAAAATACTTAAATTAATTTAAAATGGAAACTTCAGTCCTGATACGGTAAATATTCTCCAATGGTTTCTCTGGCATTCATTTAGCAAGCATTTGCCACTCTCCTCCTGAGGGTGTAATTCTCTGCAGCAATGGTAAGGTAGCAGAGCTAATGGAAGGGATAGGCAGGAGAAAACGGATCATTCCTGGATTCCAAAATCTCATAGTCGATGAAAAGACTGCATAAATAATTTTAATTCTATGCAGTCATTGAGTGCTATAAAGAAATACGTTCATGAACCATAACTGCTATGGACAAGCACAGGGGATCAATATCACTTCAATTTCATCATGGTAGGTCTAGAAGCTTTACCAAAGGAGATGATACCTGAAATATAAACTGAGGGAGCTTATGAAAATATAAAGATGATCATGGTCCCTGGAAAGAACAATTCTTTGATACTCCCTTTCCTTGCCTGTTCAATAAAAGCCACAAGAAACCCTGGAGGTGTCTTTGTCTCACCTTCAGGATCAAGTGGCCAGAAGTTCAGCTTGATTTCCACCTGTTCTCTCCTTCTTAGTGGTAGCTCTGCTGGCATAATGGTCATTTGTTGGGCTGCTAATCTCGGAGTCAGCCATTTGAAACCACCTGATGATCTCAGAGAGAAAGACAGGGCCTTCCACTCCAGCAAGAATTAGTCTCAGAAGCTCACAGGGGCAGTTCTGGCCTGTTCTCTTAGGTCGCTAAGAATTGTCAACTTAATGGCAGTGAATCTGAGTTTTTGGTTCTCCTTCCTGGAGTCCTTCTGGCTCAGGCGGACTCAAAGACTGGCCCTAAGCTAATTCTAGTTCAGCTAGCATTAGGGTGACTTGTTCTTGTGTTGGCCATTTCAAAATAGTTTACATAATGATATGCTTTCTGATTTCAAAGTAACTATCTTACATAACCTATGTTTTAACACATGTATGATTGAATATCTAGAGGGTATGGAAAAGAACAATGATGGAACATTATTGAACCCTTAGGGTCATTTGAAATTCAATAACATTTGATATTGAGAAAACATTTCCTAGCAGTGTTATTACTCATGATAGAGGATGTCTAACTGCAGAATGAAACAGTATACTTTTCATGCATTCTTATCTTCTGAATAAATTCAAAATGGTAATTTATGTTTACTAATTTTAATTGCATCAGCCAGAATGAATGGATCTTACTTTATTTTGAATTTGAATGAGTTATTGAAGATCTGGTATATATAAAGACAGAACATGACTAGCTAACATTAAAATCACAGTAACCAGACTGACAAGTCTGTAATTCAAAGCCTAAGAAAGAGCGTTGTCATTTTTCAATTGGAGCAAATCCATGGTTATAATTTAGACTTATATATTCAATCTGATCAAATAGTACATCCATAATTTGAAAAAGAAAACATGATCTTATATCTATTCTCAAGTCAGTTGGATTAGTTTTTTTTTAATTTATATATACATATATATAGAGAGAATAAACATCATATATGCATGTATATGTAGTCCTTTCTCCCTCAGAGGAGGGAGAAGAATCCAAATGAATTATTAAATATCATCTTAAAATCGAATCACAAATTGAATAATGGTTTTTCAATATCCTCAAATTTAAATATCTAAAATTTTCCTTATTCTGTCTCCACATATTATGTAAAGGTATTGATTTACACACTACACATTGTACTCTAAGTTCTAGGTATTTAACCTCTAACCAAAGAGCCCTGGAGGAGAAGTGGTTAATTGTATGACTGACAAGCTAAAGGTTGGCTTTAGAGACTATGTGGCAGATTGATGTAGACTGCTCCTGCAAAGATTTACAGTTTTACAAACTCTAAGGGGAAGTTTTTATAGCCTTTGAACCCTGTGAAGTCCTTCTATTCTGTCCTCTAAAGTAGGTGTAAGGTTGCCTGATTCGTAAGTCAGAATCAAATTGATGGCAACAGGTTTATCACTTAACTTTTATTTTAAAAAAAAGGAAAAGGAAAAATGCTGGCATTAAACTATGCATTTGTGTCCTCTTTGCCCACAATTTACCTCACTTCAATTGCACTAATTAATGAAAATTGATGTACTTTTTGTGACTCACAAGTACAACTAATGTACTTGGTTCTGAGTCAGAATTTGAAAGTTATCAATCAAAACACTGGAAGAAGAATTCTTGGCTCTACTATGTGGAAATCAGACCAAAACCTAATGGAGTAAGGTTGAGTGGACAGTATTTTCTTCTTAAATTATTTTTGGAATCAATTGTAAAATAGATATATCCATTATTATCAATAATTTTACAATTCACCAAAAAACATAGAGTCCACTATTTCACTTCCACATCCTTTTGTTGCTCCAACTGAATATTTTTAGAAAGTTTTGCATTACTTTCATGGCTATATTTTGATCCCACAGTGTGGTAAAAATACTTGTATTTTAAATACATGTTCTTAGAATGTTGTTGTTGGGTGCTATCCAGTCAATTCTCTACAATCAAACACAACACTGCCAGATCCTGCACCATTCTCACAATCACAGACATATGATTTAGATCACTGTTGCAGTCTGTGTTAGTCCGGGTAGACTAGAGGAGCAAATTTCAGAGACATGCTCATGGATACAAGGAATGGACTTATATTCAAAAGGAACAGGACATTGAGAAAAACATCCCAGCCCAGTACAGCTCAAAGTCACAAGTCCGTTATTAACCCATATGCCCGAAATCAGTCCATAAAGTCTCCCTCTGACTCACGAAGTCACAGGTCAGTGGGTACAGAGTCCCGGCACCGACAGGGGTCTCCCCATGGCTCCTCGCTTCCAGGGCTCAGTGTCCATCAACAGCATCCCGTGGTGGCAGAAGCATCTCATCGCTGGCAGAGGCCTCCATGTGGCTGCCCCAGCCTCAGAGGTCCGGCCCCATCAGGGCAAAGCCGTGTGGTCTCTCCACCGGCTACTCCAGCCTCCCATACGCCACCATTCTGTGTTGCCTGTGATTAATCATCTCTGAAACTAACTCCCAACAGCTGGGGAAGATAGCTTCTCATCTTCATGAGGGAAATATCGCGAGATTTCCCTGGAGTCTCAGGTGAAAGCCATGCCCACATAGAGGCCTCATCGGTTACTCAATGGCTTTCTCCTAATTAACAGACTAGACTCCACCCCTACATTTCAATCATTAAATTAACATAAACATTTGACTGCCACACAGTCAATCGGACAATTCCTCCTTTTCACTGACCCTCTAATTTATCAAGTGTGATATTTTTTCTGTGCCTAGTTCCTCCTGATAGTACAGTCAAAGCACATGATACAAAGTCATACCATTCTTGCTTCTACAATACATTCTGGTTGTACTTGTTTCAGGAAAGAGCTATTTGTTCTTCTGGTTGTCTGTGGCATATTTATCATATCCTCGATGCCATTCCATAGCCAGTTGGACCTTCAGTCATTAGTGTTAAGTTGTGTCAAATCTCTTCTGAAAATGGTCTCTATGTTCATATTGGGATATTTCAAATCACACTCTGCACTTGTGGAATTATTTCATTTTATTTGTTTTCAACTTGAGTTTGCAAGTGAGTGGTTTGATGTGCAGTTAAACCCTACCCTTGTTTGGGCAAAAGATGTTGAACCTTTCCATTGACTCTATCCACAGATGAAATTGATTTGATTCCTTGAGATATTCATGCATGTAATTGCTATACATATTCATGAAAAAAAGATGTTTGCGATGACTTTATTGTTGGCTTGTAAAATTCTACTCTGCACTTTAGGATGAATCTTGGCTCTTTTTCAGTTGATACCAAGGACTCAAATAGAAAGAAAATGTTCTGAAAATGATGATGGCAGCATTTGTCCAAATGTGCTTGACAGAATGGATATAAATATATATAGATAGGGTTGAGGCCCGGTGTCATCATGGTTGTGCGCAGCCCACTGGGATGGAGGTTCAATTACAGCAGTGGCTCCACAGGAGCAAAGGCTGGGCCTCCTACTCCCACCACCAGAGGGCAGCGATGCCCAAACAAAACAAAACAAAACAAAACAAATATAGATAGATAGATAGATAGATAGATAGATAGATATAGATATGTGACAAGAGCTGTTCATATCCCAATGAAATGATCTCAAAAAGAAAATTGATATCATAAATATTAGATGAAATGGATTTAGCATGGGTACTGGCCATTTTGAAGTAGGCTAGCATATGCTCTATAAATTGAAGTAGAATGGTTTATTTTTCACCTACTCCTGAGTGCAAATACATTTTCTTTCATTTTCATTGTCCAGTTTTTTCGTGCATATGAGGAAATTGAAAACACTCTGACTTGGAGAAAGTGCACATCAGTCATCAAAGAGACACACTTGCTTTGTAAGATTTTTAACAAGATATTTTTTAGCTAAGTTGCTTAATTCAATATGGTGTTTAATCCCTTAATTGCTGCTGTGGTTTTACTGTTAAGCAAGAAGTGGTGGTGAAAATTTTGGCAAACAGGAGAGTGCATATTTTACTAAGAAGATAACCAGCAATGATGGTTTTCAGTAAAAAATCAAAATTCTCAGCACAACTGGGTCAATTTGGAGTGACTGCATGTCATATTCGTTGGACATTTTACAAAAAATAAGTCCCTGGAAAAGGACATTAAGCTTGATAAAGTTAAGCATCAGAGAAAACAGCAATGGGATCGAATCTGACAATCAAGCCTGTATTTATGATGGGGTGGCCAACTGGGCACAGTTTCATTCTGTTGTGGTCAGGGTTACTTTGAGTCAGAACAGATTTGAGTAAACCCTTAACACCCTTGTTTGTGTTACCCAGTGCGATTGAATCAGTTTGAACTCATAGCAATCCTATGTAAAGCAGAGTGAGCCCTCACAGTTATTGTTATATTTGAGCCTAGTTTTGAAGCTCCTATGTTAATTCATCTAGTGAAGGATCTCGCACTTTTCCACTGCTCCTCGACTTTACCAACCACAATATCCATTTCCATGAACTGGTGTCTAGTGATACCAACACCCTGCCATCAAGTTATTTTGAGTCCTAGTGACCCTGTTACAAGTTTGTAACACTTTACAGGAGTAGAAAGTCCCAACTGTCTGCCAAGGAGCAATTAATGGCTTCGAACGACTGATGCAACATGTAGTCCTAGTATACTATGCAAAGCACATGGGATGAAGTCTCACCACTCTCATGTTAAGGAACTTTCTGACTGCATTTTTTCCAAGACAGAATTCTTTTGTTCTCTTGTCAGTCTATGGTACTTTCAATTTTTCTCCAGTACCATCATTCAAATATATCCATTTTTCTTATGTCTTCCTTATTCATTATCTAACTTTCACCTGCAAAGGAGACAATGGAAAATACCACTCCTTGGTCAGGCACACCTTAATTCTGAATGTGACTTCCTTGCTCTTCAAGACTTTAAAAGAATCTTGTGCAGGAGAGTCACGCAAGGTAATGTATTCCTTGATTTCTTGACTGTGCTTCCATGACTTTGATTGTAGACCAAGATGAAATCCTTAACAATGTCAATACTTTCTCCATTTATTTTGATGCTACTTATGTATCTACTTGTGAGAATTTGTGATTTCTTGAAATTGAGTTCCATATAGAAGACTAAAGTCCTTGATTTTATTAGCTAGTACCTCAAGCCCTTCTCACTTTCAGCAAGCAAGAATGTGCCCTATGTATATTGCAGGTTATTAAAGACTTCCTCCAATCCAAATGTCACATGCTTTTGTATAATTCATTTTTCAGATTATTTTTTCAGCATTTAGATTAAATGAGTTGAAAGGATACAACCCTGAAGCACACCCTTCCTGATTTTAAAGATTCGCTAACCAAAAAAGTCTGTTTCTTTGGGTATGAAAACCTTGTTTTATATTTTAATAAAATAGTCTCATATAATATTTGTCCTTGTGTTGTTGACTATGTTCACTTAGCATAAAGTTTTCCAAATCAAAACCACCCATACTGGGAGGTATTTCAGTTTAATCATTATTCATTAACAACACACAGTTTCACAGTGTGTGAAGGTACTTAGATTTATTAATAGATTTGATTTTGAGATGAATCTGACTTATGTCAACTTCATGTGTATTAGAGAAGAACTATGAACTATAGAATTTGACATTATTGATATTACATTGTTGGTTGACTTAAGAGTTGCCTATGTTGTGTCCCAATCTATTGTTTTGCTTTATTTATACATATGAATGTATTAAAGAGGAACACTGAAAGATTATAACTACTATGGATGCTTTATGTAATTTTGTTATCAACTGTGCTCTAGCTCTATATAGCTTTGATGGATAGAGCAGTGCTCTCATCTTTATTATCAATTACAATAAAACTTTGTAATATATATATAAATTCAAACTTCATTAATGGTATTATATCTAAAAATAAGTTTTAACTCTTTTGGAAAAATAATTGAAATGAAAAATGAGCTCAGTGAAATTTTCATATATTTAGAGAGTAAAAAATTATTGTGCCATTTTTTATCCTGAAAACCAGAAAGCCAGAATAATGTGTTCTATAAATTAGTCTTTGGTCTAATTCCCCTTTTAAAAAGCAATTAACGATTGACAGCTTAATATGGGAGTGGGAAATAAATTTGTATTATTTGTGGTGCATATTCTTTCATTGTCTTACCTGTAATTACCATTGATGTCAATAGGAGTTATGAGTTTATGGAGGTGTGAGAAGAGACTGAAACATATTAACTCAGAGTTTTTCAGAGCTTGACGGTAATATTAATTTGCTGAATTCATTAAACTTTCCCCTTTTTCCAAAGTTCTGAGGCAGTTTCTAACAATGTATTAAAATATTGCTAAACATAATGAAATCAAATAAAATTAATATATATGAATTTGATATTGTTAGAGTTAACATAGCCTTTTGATTAAAGTTCATGTTTGCCTTTAAGATTACAAATAATTAAGAGCCCTGGTGATGCAGTGAGCTTGAATCAACTTAATGGCATAAGATTTGAGTTTTGGAAGCTACACAAGAAACTGCATTGGAATGAATAGCTCTCTCTTTTTGAAAGTAGAAAACATATCATATACGATAGGAAGACAATGACTATCACATGAGACAGTTTCAAATAAAATGTGCCAGATGTACTATTGCTATGGACTCTTAGAACCATATCCATTTTTGATGACCCCTTCCCAAGTCATCAAATTATTTAAGCATTTCATTAAAAAATTCAAATAATATTTATCCTAGGAACTAGGGGGTTTGCTTATCTTTTTTATTTATTTTCTGTAGTTCCTATTAAAGTATCAGCAATGGGTGAGAATGTAAGAACAATTGTAAGAATGGTGCCAGCATGGACAGTGTTTCATTCTGAAGTACATAGGAGCATTATAAGTTCAAGTCATCTAACAATGACAATTAAGGTATCACTACTAAGGAATTCAAGGCACTCTGGTAGTCTAGTCACTGGACAGCAAACCACAAGTTCCCTTGTTCAAACCCTTCAGCATCTCAGCAGAAGAAAATTGATGCTTTCTGCCAACATAAACATTTGTTGTTGCTGCTGCTGTTGTTGTTGTTGTTAGGGGCTATTGAGTCTTTTACCAATCACGGTGACCTATATACTGATTCTCGGATCCCTATGAAACATCACCTATCCCTATGCAATCTTCTCAATTGTTCTTAGGCTTGAGCCCTTTGTTGAAGACACTGTGTCTTGGATTAACAAGCTATTTATAATGTTTTACTTCTTAAGAATCATTTCCTAGCAACCAAACCAAATAATACACATTATAGTGAACACTCAACAATTCTTTGCTTGAAAGAATACAATTGCTCATTTTTATTTTAAATGTTTTCAATGCTATGACAATGAACTTTCCCCTTTTACTTTGAATACAAAGATGAATGATAATTGCTTTTAAACCAAAATGAGATGCCTCATTATACTTAGTTCATAATAAATGAATATTTTTCTGAGCCACTGACTAAATGTGATTAGTACTTCATCATGCAACGTAAGACTAAATTCACCAGATTGTGTGAAGTGACCATTGAACATATGAATAACCAAGTCTACCTCAAGTGACAAGAGCAGAATAACTGTCAAAGCACATATAATTTTAATTCTAATTAATCATTGATAATAAGTCCTTTAAGAATTTTTACACTAAATTATACAACCAAGTCTTTCATGCACATATAATATCTTATGAAAGTAATCAAATAAAAAATAACTAACAATATCCAGTTCAAGAGGTTCTAAAATTGTGCATATACAAAGTAAAACATGGCATCTACTTTTCCAAATAACTTAAATGACCTGTATCTTGAACTTTTCACATACACACACACACACACACACATATATATATATATATATAAAAACTGAGGAATATACTTAGGTTTCGGTCAAAGTGATATTTCAGAAAAAATGTTGGCAACAACCCAATAAACAAGGACTAACCCTAAAACCTATGCAAAATTGCAATACTAAAAAATAGAAAAATAGAAAAAAATACATGAAAGAACAGTTGACAAAGGACGGCATCAAAATGACTAGCAAAAAATGGGATAAAATGCATATCTTTCAGAGAGGTGCATGTCAAAGCAAAGATTTCACCTTATCCCTAGACAATTCAAACACACACACACACACACACAATTCAATAAAATACACCAAAAGGAAAAAAGAGAAACAGAAAACAACTAGTATTGAAGGAGGAAAGGAGAGAATTAAACCCTCTTACACTGCTGTTGGTTGTATAAATATGAATAACTAGTGTGGCAAGCAACATCAATGGAACTGCTTCAAACATCAGGGAATAGAAATTTCATACTAAGCAGCAATGCTTCTGCTGAGTGTCCTACCACTGGAAGATGTAGGAGCCATAGTACAAATAGGGACATGCTCTCCCGAGTTCATTGCAACACTGCTCACAATAGCAAGATGCTGCAAACAACCCAAGTATCCATCAGGAAAAGAATGGATAAAGAAACTTAGATAAATGGATACAATGGAATCCATACTATACACCACTCACAAACAATAACAAAGCCACAAAGCACCTCATGGTCTCTCTACATCTGGATAACATGATGCTAAGTGAAGTCAGCTAATCAAAAAAGGACAGATATTGTATGAGGCCACTACTAAAAAACAAGCTGATGACTTCAGGAAACTCCATACTTTCTGAAAGTAACAATCTCTCCAATATCCGTGATGTGGGGACAGGTTGGTAATGAACCGATACTCCAGGTGCTCCAGGTGTCTGAGCAATCACATTCAGCATTCTCACAATCACACCCTAAGCAATGCAAGATAAGCCAGTCATAGTGAGCTGCTCTTTAGTTCATTCAGCTGCCCAGTGAGGTTGTGTGCAATGTGTGCATAGTGGAACTCCTTTAAAGGAGGCTTTTCACTTAACGTGCCTGGGGAAGGGCGGGGGTGGGGGGGAAGTGTATGAATCACTCACTTCAGTTAATAGTCAATCTGGTTCACCATTTGTATCACCCAAGTACTTCATTATGCAAGACACAACACACAATAAAGCCAGGCTTTAACAAAACACTCAGCAACTCTTCAGGACACCGCAGCTTAATCTAAATGCACACTCTTGATTTCCCCAGGTAATTCCAGAATTCCTGCTAAGATTTTAGACCTGACTTAAATTTTACTCTGATTATATTAGCGATTAACGATATATAATTTATAGTGATGGTAGGAAAGTGTGATCAATGTTGGGTTTATTATTCTATTAATGGTTTACTCGCTATAAGAAGGTTACATCAATTGACAATTATAATAATTATGCATCAATAGGAGAAAGTATCATACACTTACTCTTTAGCAGTCTTCTCAGCACTTCATAATTTTGTTTAATAATTATATCATCTCCTTATCTTTAAGGATGTCCTAAAAAACTCTATGAATATAACAATGTGAACAATACAACAAAATAAGCAAAGAAGAAATACTGCCTTATGTGAAAATAAGTGCTTTCATTAATTGAAGCAAATTTAATTTGTGTAATACTAATAATCATAGTACCTAAATCACTAGGCAATTCCACCTGTAAAATAATGATTTTGACATGAAGTTCTTGGCATGGAATCCAACATAAAGGAAGGACTCAAGAAACTTTAAGAAATACTGAGATAAAAGAGGTTGGACACAAAATGAGAAAAAGTTTTAAGGAAAAAAATGTTAAATTGTGTAATTAATCATGCTCATCAATCATGATTTTTCATGGCAAATCTGCATCTGAAGTGTTTTATTTTAATTGTTAATATTACTAAATATTAAGATTGTCCAAGAGTCTGTTTTACTTTGTGTTTTTAAGATAAGCTGATTAGTTCCTAACAACCAGGACTGACAATATTTTTGAGAAGAATCTTATTTCATCTATTCTCAAATCTCCTTATTCATCAGTGAGAAAAACACTGATACAATAGGACTTTGTCTGATATTCAAAATCACATAAAAAATAAAATAATCGCAAATTGTCCTTTGACAGGGTGAATGCTTTTAGTGAGCAAACTGTGCGTACATATGATTAGAGAAATGGCAATATATGTGTGTGTATAGCCACCTGTACTGTAAGGGGTGAATATTCTTAGAATGTGTTTTTTCAGTTTGTTATTTAAGTCCCCTCCCCAAAAAGGTGCATGATGCTGGGGTTTTCTTGGAAGATGATAATATATAAAGCAAATATATTAGGTGATATATAAAGAAACATGTTATTTTCAAAATACCTAATCCTTTAAAAATTATAATAATAAGTCTAGAGGAATCAGAATTTAAGGATGCAATCTTCTAAGGATACATAAATCACATGTTAAATCAATGAAATTGAAGTGCTTTCCTTTTTCTTTTTAATTTGATGTGAAAATGCATTATGAAACAGGAAAGCTAATATAGCAAAAACAATAATGGCTCAGTTTGGCAATAAAGATGTCATGTTCAACCATCTCATTTTCTGAAACTGTTTATTTGGTTTTTAAATAGTTGATGAGAAAATGAAAACTATTTTTTATTCTTTTCATTTAAAACTTCCAGGGAGGCATTCATCAAGTAAACCTATATTTATGCTACTTCCAGTATCCATTAACATATACGAACTGCTCAAGATTACAATGGACCCTCAAAGAAGCAGCTACTACTGTGGGCTTTGGACACAGGCCAGCAGAGCACTCTGCCTCTTCTAAGTGCAGCCGCTCTTTGCATTAAATTATTTCCATAGTAATTTAACAGCATGAACATTTAGAAAAATGTTCCCTAAAATAACTGTTATTATGTACATCTATGGAAGTGGTGAGTCAAGATAAGGAGAAAAGATGTTACAGTTTTGAGATATTGATTAAATTTCAGAAGAATACTAGAGGAAAGAGAGGTTAAACTCAAAGTAAAAGAAGAAAAGTTATTTTTTGTGTTTACACTTGGCTGATTTTCCATAGGCAGTTAAATCAAACAATCTTAAATTTTTGAAATTCCATTAATTTCCAGAAGCATTTTTGGTAACTGTATTTACAAATGGGTGGAGGAGTTAGATAGCACTGGGATTCTAATAGTTAATGTCTGTTAACACCAGACCATGATAGAAAATGCTGATTTTTCTATTTGTATTATTTCTTACTCAAATAGTTTAGCGTTCACTTCAGTTCCTTGTTTCTTAGTAAATAAGATATTGGCACTTAGCTATTCAACCAACCAAACAGGAAGATCAATAACAACAAAAATATTTCTGTTGATTTTCACGCATAATCATTCCATGCTGTTGGAATAGAATTGTTCTTTATAAGGTTTCTAATGACTCATCTTTGAAAGTAGATAATCAGGCCTTCCTTCTGAAGGATTTCTGTGTAGACTCTAGTTTCTGATTTTTTAGTAATAATCGAATTCATTAACCCTGTACAGAAACCGGGAACTTTCCTTTGGATATTATAGTATATCTACCTATATATTAAATATGTATACTTATCTTGAGAATATTCTTCATATTGATCTTCCTCATCATTTTCTTTAGAAAGTTTAAATCTAACATAGCCTAAAACAAAACATTGTATGAACTGGATGAATAAATAACATCATGATAAATGGAGAAAAAATTGATGTCAAGTATTTCACCTTGCTTCAATAAATGATCAATTCTTATGAAAACAGCAGTCAATAGAGAAAATGATATAATACACTGGAAAAACATGCAGCAAATGGACTTCCTCAAAATATTGAAAAGCAAAAATATCACCTTGAATACTATGGTGAAGACTAGATGATCCAAGCCAGAATTTTTCTTTTGTTATTTTTATTAAAAGATTATTTTATTGAGGCTCTTACAATTCTTATTATAATCCATAAATCAGTCGTATTAGGCATATTTATAAATATGTTGCCATGATTCTTTTCTAGACATTTACTTTCTATTGAGCCCTTGGTATCAGTTCCTGTCCCTCTTCCTGCCCATAACCACTTGATCTATTTTAAATCACTATTATTTTCATATTTCACACAGACCGCTGTCTCCCTTACTCCTGTGGTTTCTGTTGTTCTTTCCCCTGGAGGAGTGTGGTTGTGTCGTGCAATCAGTTTCCCTTTCTCTCCCCTTCCCCCTTCCTTTCTGGTATCGTTTCTTCCATTTCTGTTCCAGGATTCCACATGTTCTAGCTTTCTAAAGATCATTTATCTATACCTGTGTACATGCTCAGGTCAAGTCCAGAATGAGAAGCAGCATTGGGTCATTATAGTGGAGATTGGAGAGGCCTCAAGGAACCAGAGGAATATTATGTATTCCATCAGTGCTGTACTGCACCCTAGTTGACTCATCCTTTTCCTGGAACCCTTCTGTGGTGGGGTGTTCTATTGTCTACAAATAGGCTTTGAGTCTCTGCTCTGTCCCCCCTCATTATCAACCAATATGTTTGTGTTTGTTTGTTTGTTTGCTTGTTTGTTGTGCATCGTCTCATGTCTGTTGTCTGGTCCTGCTAACATCTCATGATCACTTCTCCTGGTGTGCTTTTTTTATGTGGACCTGTTGCTTCACTGCTGGATAACTACCTGTTTAACTCTGAGCCTTTCAGATGGGCCCAAATGACTGTCTTTTAACAGTCAGGCACTATCTGCTTTCTTCACCACATTTGCTTATGCAACCATTTTGACTTCAGTGATTGTGCTAAGAGTGTGAGAATCACAAAGTGCCAGTTTGTTAGAACAAAAGTGTTCTTGTATTGATAGAAGGTATGAGTGGAGGCCTGAAATATTTTCACTATCTCAGTGTATTGCTATATATGGTCAAACCTCCATTCTTATAGAGTAATGTATTTACATATGTCCCCACCTATGTTTATACCTTTATACATAGCTTTTGCTTCCTAGATACTTCGTTTCCTTTACCTTCCTTCTCTTCCACCATCACATTCCCCGTACTTCTGCCTCTTAGCACTTATCCTTAGCTAGAATGCTGCTGTGCCAACACTCACAGGCTTTCTACACCCTCCTTGTTGTTGATTTTAATTCCCTAGTTGTTCCCCTTCTATGTTGTTGCATGTTCACCACACCCTTTTCCCCATAGGACCCTCCAGGACAGTCAGTTCTGTTATTTTCTCCTTGAGCTTGCTTCCCATGCCTGCCTTATATAAGTAGGCAAACCAACATGACATAGAACAAACAAGAAAATAAAATATTTCTAAAAGAAAAATATAGGGGGTGGGAAACATACATAATTCTAGGTCTGTCTGCTGATTTTTATGACTCTCTCTCCTCTGGTCATGGGGGGAATTCCAGGAGATGCCCCTCTTAGTCTGAAGTCTATTGTGTGTGGGGGGCAGGGGGGAAAGTTAGTTGCTTTGACTATGCCAGGATTTTTCAATCACGTCATAATCATTTTAAAGTTTATCAAACAATAAAACCAGATAAGAATTGGTGCACTTGGACTATGGTAGTGGTGGAGAATATTGGAAATACCATGAATTGGTAAAAGAACAACCAAATTTGTCTTAGAAAGTGTATAGCCAGAATGATCCTTTGAAGTGAGGGTGGGAGGATGTAATCTCATGTACTTTGGACATGTTATCAGAATGGATATGTTTGGTAAAATGGAAGGTTAATAAAAAAGAGGGAAAGCCTCAACAGAGTACCACAGTCACCCCTGAAATAGCAATGGTTGTGAGGGTGATGCAAAAGCAGTCATTATTTTATTCTTTTGTTCATAGGAGCTTTATGAGTCAGAAAAATGTAGAGGGCTCTTTATTACAATATTAACTTAGTCTTGGCCATTGTTGACATGTATTCAGTCTCTAACTTTTTTTATATTCCTTACATTATTACTCCTAGCCCAGGAAGTCATTTTTATTTATTGTAGCTGCATGGTTTTTTTTTTTTGACCATTGTTTTGCCATATTCTGTAAGTTTTCCCCTCCTATTTTAGTAAGCCTCAGTGTTTCTCTAATTTTGCTTTTTAAACAAATATTTACTGAATGTCTAATATATACAATTATGAGTCCTGACCCTGTAAATATAATAGTAAGCAAAAGTGATAAAACTCAGTTCTCTTACTGAGCTTAATGAAGTTGATAGAAATATACAATATAAATGAATTCAATATCTGGAGTTTTAATACATGAAAGAAAGGTACTTATTCAATCAGTATGTGGACAAAATCATCTAATAAACTGGATTATATGAAGGAGATAAGATAAGAGAAATGCTCATAAAAATTAACAGTTTGTACTGGCCACAACCCCTTGCCTGCTGAACGTGAGGAATTTAACTTCATGAAACACTTTCTGATGAAGATCAAGGATTGAAGCCTACAGTATGGATCACGCTCTATGTAAATAAAAAATAATCCTCACAATTGAACCAATAGTAAATATTATGATAAATGGAGAAAGTGTTGATGTTGTCAAGAATTTCTTCTTGCTTGGATCCACAATCAGTGATGATGGAAGCATTCGTTAAGAAGTCAAAAGACATATTGCACTGGATAATCTGCTGCAAAACACCTGTTTAGGTTATTTTAAAAGCAAGCATGTTACATTTATGACTAACGTGTGCCTGGCCCAAGTCATGATATTTTCTGTTGCTTCATATGCATGTGAAGGATCAACATTTAATAAGAAAGCCCAAACAAGCATTTGTGTATTTTGATTATAGAGCTGAAGAGAGCTATTGAAAAATACCATGGACTGCTAAAAAGAGAAATCAATCTCTCTTGGTAGATGTATGTTCAGAGTGCACAGTAGCAACAAGGATGACAAGATTTTGTCTCACATACCTTGGACATGTTATCAGAAGAGACCAGACCCTGCAGAAGAACATCATGCTGGGTAAAGTGGAGGGCCATCCAGAGAAAGGAAAGCCCTCTGTGTGGTGGATTGACACAGTGTCTGCGGCAATGGGCTCTTGCAAAGGAATATTTGTGAAGCTGGTGCAGGACAAGGTCATGTTTCCTTCTGTTTTGCATATGGTCACTATGGGTCAGAATAGGATCGGTGACACCCAACAACAACAACAACAATGCAAGGAAAAGAATTCTGTGGGGAACCTACAAATTAGGTAAAATTGCCTAGTTCAAAAAACATGATGGAGTGGGGAAAAAAAAGACCTGTCAGTTGAATGTTTAAGCTTTGGACATCTAACTGAAAGGCCAGTGGTTAGAAGCCGCCAGGTGCTCTGCAGAAGAAAGAACATGGCCATCTACTCCTGGAAAGATTTTTGTGTAGGAAACATTTTAAGGCAGTTCTACTCTGCTTTGTAGGATTTCTGTGAGTCTGAATCCATTCATGACATACAACAACAATAACATAGTCTTATTTTCATATGGTAATGACACTAATCTACTCCTGTATAAAGAGTATTCCCAATGTCATGAATTTATTCTTTTAATTATCCTTGCTGATTACATACCTTTAGCTTTACCTAGCAAAACAATTTACCTTCCCAAGAGAAATACCATTTCCAATGATATCCTAGACTGTAAATTTAACTAGCAGTGAAGTGTCTTTCCTTTTACTATGATGCATCATTATTTTTGACCACAGGTATATGCGCATGCATGCCTTTATATGAACATAATACACTTACATATTTTCAATCTCCAGAGCTAAAATTGTAAGCTGAGAACTGGGGAAACATCTTAATAGCTTTCTGTATCCTATAGCAACCAAAGTGCCCTGCAGCAAGTCAATTTTCAAAATGGATTTAGTCAATTTGTGTGCAGGATTGAAAGCACAGTAAAGTGAGTGATTTAGTCTTTCATTTGACAAACATATATTGAATACTTACTAAATATTGTGCTGAGAATAGAGAAAAAGAAGACTCAATCCTCAGTGACAAAAATATTACAATCTAGTATAGAAACCAACTAGTAAATATATAAGTCCAATGCATCATAATGGGAACTTATATGTGTGACTCTGGATTCTCCAAAAACAAAGTCTGGATTAAACATACAAGAAAGATATCCTGTATAGGGAGTGTTGGAAAGGTGCATAGAAAAGGCAGAGGAGAAGGTGGAGGGCTGTCAGATCAGAGTGTACATGTTAAACTAAGTCAAGGAGAGAGGAAGGGGTGGTTGAAAGTAAGTGTCCTAGAACGCTGTGTAACCTAAGGAAGGTCCTTCAAAGGATAAGTAATTTCCTCATCTGCTGCAGATGGAATTTCAAGTCTCCCAGAACAAATCAACTGCCTATCCCACTGCCATCCAATAAAATCCAATAAGAATATTTTGCTAAACACAGTACTTGATTCTGCCTATGAGGGCATGCACTCATCTCAAAAACAGTCAAGGGTTTCATAAAGGTGTTCTGAGTTCTCAGTTATTCAGTCTCTATAGTTGAAAGTCTATAAAGTACATCTTGGTGGCCACCACACGGGGGTGGGGGTGGGGGAGCACACTAGATCTAAGGTTCAACTCACATTTAGGAAAAGGAGAACTTCCTGGAATAATCCACACTAAATCTAGTTATGAGTTCATATCTAGACTTTAACCCTGGAAGAAGAGAAAGGATATCCTGCAATGGTGCTGAGGCATGAGAAATGTGATATTCATGAAATTATTTAAAAGTGAGGTGACTTGAAGCAGAAAGTATTTGGATTTGATCTTGAGGAGGGTTGTCAGCGAGGAGTTTTTAATCATGGTCAACATTGTGGATGCATCCAATATATTAGTCATTGATGGCCTGAAATAAATGCTTCTACCATTTTGGCACTGCCCACATTTGCAATTTACATTACAGCATAGATTTTGAAGAAATATTTTTTTCTTATTTCTATTCTCTCCTCTTTCTCTTCCTTCCCCTTCTTAGTAATCTCCTTATTGGTTTACTATTAGTATTCGACAGATTTAAATTAATTCGAAAAAATTAGTATTCTGTCACTTTTAGAATCTAGATTTTCAAATCTAGGACTCCTGAAAAAGGCATTGAGAGTTATGAGGTTTGAACTTTCCCTTGGATTACCCCTGGCTGTGTTGAATACAGCTGTATAAAGATCTCTGAAAAGCAATGTGGAGGTTAGATAGAAACAAGTAAAATACAAAATTCCTTATTTAGGAATCTGCTGAACAGGACTAATTGCAGGCCTGTTGAATATTTTTGGCCATTTCTCTAAAGAAGCTTGGACATTGTCAATCATTAGAATGAAACAGTGAGATAATGACCATTATTCCACAGAATGGGATCTACTTGGTTTCCTCACAAAGTGTCTGCAGTAATCCTGGTGACTGCTTTTTGATGATAAAAGAATCAGTTCTGGGAAAGCTACTCAAGGATTAATTTCCCTAGGTTCTCAGAAGAAACAATAAAGTATTCACACAACTCAAAAACATAATTTGTTCTTTCAAATAAAGTGTCTTCTTTTTTTTAATAAAGGAGGTCTTTATCCTCCACCAGCAGATACTGGAATAATGATTTTATTAATACTCCTGGGAAAAATACTACTGGAGTCTTCTGAATATGTTAAAGGAAAGACCATTCCTTCTCCAAACATACACATGTACACACATCGATAAAATTATGTCACACAAAGAGTATTTTTAAGACCTCATCTGAGTGCTGGTAGGACAGTTAATTCTGTGGATATGAATTTTGTTTCTAGGATAACTGACAACATAAGAAAAGAATATTAATTGCTACAACTAGGAAAGATTATGGTTATTCACATCTATTGAGTAGAGGCCAGGGATACTGCCAATTTTTCCATAATGAATAGGAAAATGAGCCCTTTGAAAAAAATCACCCAGCCACTCATGTCCATCATTCTGATGCGCAGAAACTTTTCATATGCTGTCATTTTAAAATTATCCACATTTTAGCATCATTTACCCTTCCACGTGGCTAACACATAAATCCAGGTTAACATATCAGATTTGAGACTCATTGTATAGACGGGTGACTATTGAGCCAATGGTATTTCAGATGCAATAACAACAAAATACTTACCTGAGGACTGTGTATTTACAGAAGGAATCTGACACGGAATGACTAAAAGTTTAGGAACAACCAAAGAAAGGATTCTTCTCACCATCCTAAAACTTAAAAGCAGTGTGATTTGCTAACGATGTTAAATGTTACAGTAGGATCTGCATCTTTAAACAGAGATCTGTAACAAACTATCTTTCATGGTGACTTAAACAAGAATAATGCCAATTGCTTGCCAGAATTAGAGTAGGTGAATATGAAAACTGTACATAACTAAAGCTGATGATTTTTTATAATATATGATAATTCCAAATGGCATTTTTTATCTCTACTATCCCCTTTTCACTAAAAATCCATAAATTAAAGTCCCCCACAGATGAATAGTCGGTCCCATGTTTATTACAATTTTGCTGAGCCTCGCTTTTCTCACCTCTCATTTTATGGACTCAGTCTTTATCTTCTGACACTACAGGATGATTATATCTTTCCCAGTGCCCAAACACATAATACATATGGGCTCTATTTACTCTATTGTCTCTTTTTGACTTCTAGTCTGCTTTAGCCTGGTAATCTAATATATAATTTCACAAAGTCCACATATAAAAAATAGTTTTCCTTTGATTTTTTTCCCTGAAAAGTCATTTTTCATTCCAATTACCAGTACATACAATACAAACATATTTCAGTTTCTTGACAAATTCACCAGCACTTGTCATTATTTATTTACTTATAAAAGTAATTCTGGTGAGTGGGAAATAGTTTTTCACTGTGATATTGATTTTCATTTCTTAATGCATCATGATGTTGAGCTTTGTGTCATTTACTCATTGATCATTTTTATAATTTTGGGGGGAAATGTCGATTCAAGTCTTAACCCATTTTAAAATCTGGTTGCTAGTATTTTAATTTTTTATTAGTTGAAATTTAATCCATATGCCTTATCATTCCAAATTTCAAGGAGTACATACAATTGCTACCACTATCAGTTTCCAAACAATATTTTTCTACCTGGATTCCTTGACATCATCTCCCTTTTACCCCACCCCCACCATTGCACCCCTCTCCACCGAATGTCTTCTTTTACTTGCTGTCCCACTGGGTTCATCGATCCTGGGTTTTATATACTGAAAAATGGAAGCACATATGACACAGCTAAAATGGTGCCATAAGGCCTGACCTAAGACATCTGAGTTACACTCTAATACAAACAACAAAAGTAATCCCCCCAAATAACAATATAAACCAAAAAGTACAGAAAATTTTGGAAAACAGAATAGGTCCACCCAGTCCGCATCATAAGGGTATCTACTGACACAATTTTAACTTTTCAGGTCAGATAGATGCCTTTGATCTTGTATACTCCTCTTTCCTAAGAAGAGTGATGGCTGTCCCCCCTTCCCTCAATTTTAGATAAGGGGGAGTTCCCTGGATGTTTGTTTCCTAAGTAGTTGCACAAATGAATCTTGGACTCTCACTGTTATTCAATCCTTACTGCATGCTGGATTCTCACAATTTAGCTCTGATACTGAACCCTCCTTCAACTTGTGATTGTTATGGATTCCAGTCTTTTGGTTACCGATGACGGTGTGGTGTAGTTGACCTATCACTTAGATTGCTGTCTGTTTGGAGACAAGTCTTAAGACCCCACAGGCAATTTTATCTGATAGATGGACATCACCTAAATTCTTTGCCACATTTTGTTATAACATCCATTCTTCTTTGTTCCCTTCTGCAAATAATGAAATTTTCAATTTTTCTTTACTCAATCATACACCTATGATCTCTTGCCTATGTGTTATGGTACTGTTTGGGACTTTCAGCACAAATTGATATGATCATATGGTTCTTGCCCTTTTCCTTGTTAATATGGCGGCTTACATGAACTGTTTTTCTGAATGTTGAACTCTCTCTACTTCCCTGGTATGAATCCCACTTGGTTACTGTGTATTATTCTGGGGTATGTTGTTGGATTATATTGGCCAGCATTCTGTTGAGCATTTTTGTACTTAAGTTCATGAGAAATAGAGGTCTTTAATTCTCTGTTCTTCTGGAAGTTTGGCATGATTTTGATATCACCATTAGGCTGACTTCAGAGAAAGATGTTGGGAGCTTGTTGCCCCTTTCTGTGTTCTGGGAGAGTTTGTGTAGGCTTGTTGTCAGCTCTTCTCTGAATGCTCGATAGAATTTTCCTGTAAAGGGAATTTGTTTAGTTGGCAGTCTCTTGATGACTTTGTCTATCTATTCTTTTGTTATGGGTCTACTCATGTTCTTAATGTCCATACGCTTTAATTTGGGGCAAGAGTAATTTCCCAGGTCTTTTTCCTTGCCCTTCAAATTATTGCATATGTTAGAATACAGTCTTTTGGAGAACTGGGTAATTAATCTTTGTATTTCATTAGGGTTTGTTGTGACTTCCCTTTTTTTATCCCTAATTCTAGATATTGATGTCAGGATCTTCTTCTTCTTTGTTAAGTTTGCTAGTGGTTTGTTGATTTTACTGATCCTTTCAAAAATAACTCTGTGCTTTGGTGATTTTTCCCAGTGTTCTCTTTTGTAGTTAATTTATCTTCATTCTAATTTTTATTATTTCTTTTCTCTTGCTTTTGGAAGGATTATACCACTGAATCTGTTCTAGCTGCTGGAGGTATGGAGTTAACGTACTGACCATCATTCTCTCCTTTATTTTCATGTGTGCATTTATTCCACTAAGATGATCTCTAGTAACTGACTTTGCTGCATCCCAGAAGTTTGGGTATGATGCCTTGTCATTCTCATGGATTTCTAGGAACTTCCTGATTTCCTTTCTAATTTGGACTAATACTCATTCTTTTTTGAGAAGAGTGTAATTGACTCTCCAACTTTTTGTTCTTTTTTTTCTACTTTCTGTTGTCTATTTCTAGCTTTATGATGCTGTGGTCAGAGAAGGTGGTTTGAACGATCTCTATCTGTTTGAAGTTTCTCAAGCTTGCCTTGAGTCCCAGTATGCGATCCATTTTTTACTATGAGCTATGTGTATTTGAGGTAGAATACGTATTTTTTCTATTGTTGCTTGGAGAGTTCTGAAAGTCTACTAGGTTGAGTTATTTGTGTTGTTCAGCTCATCAGCTTTGTTTTTGAAATTTTAGCTGTTGCTCTATCTTTCTTTGAGAGCAGCGTATTTAAATCAACTACTATAATTTTTGATCCCGTGATTTCCCTTTTCATCTCTTTGAAGATTTTGGTAGTTGAATTTCAAGGCTCTTTTGATGGGAACCTATATGTTTATTATACTTATGGGTTCTTGGTCTACTAATCCCTTGAGAATGATATAATGCGCCTTCTTATCTCTTGTTATGTCATGTACCTTGAGCTTTATTTTGTCAGAAATTAGCATTATCACCTTGCTTTATTGATTGATTGATTGATTGATGATCATTAGCTTGGTAAATTTTTCACTATCTTTTGACTCTCAATCTATTTTTGCCTGTGATTTTGAGTGTCCAGTGATCAATCTTGTTGTTTAGTCAAATCTGTTCTTCTTTCCTTTTAATGGTGTTTAAACCATCAACATTTGATGTAATTTAATCTAAATACAGATTAGTGCTACCATCCCATGCTATTTGGGTTTAATATTTTCCTTGGTTCCCCTTTTATAGGTTGGTGTATGTAATGTGTGAGGAGTTTATCTTGTGTTTGTTTCTCCATCGTATCTGTAATGTTTGGGCTGTAATTTGCAGTGTGTTGGTTTCCATATGGTGTTATACCCCATGAGAGTCTCATACTTGTATGCTGCAGTTGCTGATTTGCTGCTCATAAAAACTATAAAATATTTTCTGTAATCTGGTTTTGTTTTTAAAAATCTCTAAATGTTTCCCTGTTTGAGAAAACTTTAATCACTTCCTAAAATTTCATGGAGACCTTTGCTGGAAGAAGGATTCTTGGGTTGCAGTTGTTGTCATTTAACTTTCAGAATACGTGACTTCATGTTCTTCTTTGCTGCATGGTCTCTATGGAGAAGTTGGAGCTTATTCTTCTCAGTTTACCTTTAAATGTAACTGCTTTTTTTCCTCTTGAGCTGCTTTCCTGAGTCTCTCCTTTGCTTGAAAGGGATACTTTAGCTACTTTGTCTTGATTTTATTTGCTGGCAAAGGGGGGTGGGGGTGGGCTGGTAGTTGTCGTGGTAATCTAATTGGTGTTCTATCTGCTTACTTAATGATTATTATATTCTATTTTATGTAATATCAGGAAATTGTTTTTCAAGAATCCCCCTACTATTTTAATGTAGGCTTATTTATTTCCTCCTATTCAAGGACCCAAATAATTCCAATAGTTGTGCTTCATGGAATCCCACATCACCCTCAGCCTTTTTTCATATTCTTTTTCCTTTTAAATTTTTACTGTTCCTGTCATTTCCTACATTTCTGTTTGTCTATCTTTGAGAACATTGAGTTCATTTTCCACTTCTTCCATTCTATTATTGAGAACATTCACCTTTTTCTTCATTTCTGCTACATCATATTTAACTCCTACATTTCCCTTTAATAGAAGTTTTTTTTTATTTTGTCTTGTTTTGTCTTTTTATCTTTTCAATAATTTTATTGGGGGCTCTTACAACTCTTATAACTCCAATACATCATTTGTATCAAGAATATTTGTACACATGTTGCCATATTCATTGCCAAATATTTTCTACTAGAGCCCTTGGTCTAAACACCTCTTTGCACCTCCCTTTTTTATGAATCATTTTATTGGGGACTCATACAACTCCCCTCATTATACATACATACATCAGCTGTATGCAGGCCACATTTGTATACTTGTTGCCATATCATCACTTTCCAAACATCCTCCCTCCCCGTAGGCCCCCAGTATCAGCTCCCCATATTTCCCTACCCTTCCTTCCTCCTCTCAATGAATCCTTAATAATTTATAAATTTTAATTTTTCATATCATATTCTGTCCAATGTGTCCCTTCACTCACTTCCCTATTGCCCATGACCCAGAAAGGAGGTTATATGTAGATCCCTGAAATTGGTTCCCCCTTTCTATTCCACCATCCCTCTACCCTCCCAGTATCACCACTCCCACCCCTAGTCCTTAGGGAGCATTTATCCTAAATTCCCCATGTTTCTGACACCATTGTACATTCCCTGTTTCCTCTGGGGGGCGGGGATCAGTAATTTTGTTTTTCCTTTCTTCAAAGAAAATAGGAACAAAACTAACAACTTCCTGAAGCCCACTGCACTGGGGACTCCAGCCTTGGCTTTTTCTCCCCAGTGCCAGGTACCTTTCCAGCTAGCTATAGAAGAATAAAAAGCAATAGAAGAAAAATCAAACAAGCTTCATTTTTTAATCAACTTCCAGAAAAATGAAATAGCTACAAAAGTCAGAGAAAAATATATTACTAAAATATCCCACGTTCTATAAGATCATCATATAATTATTTAAAAACACTCCTCAATTATTTAGAATTATACCTTCCTGTCAACTGTCCTGTAACTTGCCTGTGACTATGACCAAAGCACTATGTATTTGAGTAGATGATATACTTTGGAAACGGGATGTGACTTGCCAGGTCTCAGTGGGAAGATTTAACTACTATTGCATATTTCATTCAGCATCATCCTTGCACCCCTGCCCTCTGCCTTGAAAACATACATCATGGAGATGGACATACGGTCAATGGGGTTTCAACATAGGACGATAGAGAGCTAATTGGAGTAAAATGGAATTATACTGAGAATTAATTATACTGATTTGAATCAGAATTTCAGCTGCCATACAGTCCTCATATGAGTCATAAATAAATCTGCAGTGTTGTAAATCCCTGAAATATTGGGATTTTTGATAACTATGAAAACCTGAGTAACACAGATATTTTCATATATATAAAAGTACTTCTTAAACCTTCCCCAATATGGATATTTTTATATATACAAAAGTACTTCATAACCCTTTCCCAATACGTAACACAAAATCAAGCTTGAACCCAATGCTGTAGCTGAGTTGCTTCTGTCTCATGATGACCTATAGAACAGAGCAGAATAAATCATATGGTTTTCCAATCTGTATATCGTTATAGAGACAGTTCATTTCATCTTTTTTCTACTGAGAATCTAGCAGGTTAAAGTCACCAGTCTTTCAGTGAATAGTTAGCTGTTTAACCCAGAGTTACCAGATTCCTTTTAAGCTCTTTGGATAAAATTTCTTGTACTAAATTCTCAGCATTTATTTTCTTTTCCTTTGATCATAATGTAGACACTTCAATTTGGGGACTGCTCTTTTCCAAAATGCCTTTTATATAGTTTAGGTGATGGTGCACGCCAATCATAAATTCAGGTCAGCAGATTTCTGACCACTAGTCATTGAGTGGATCCTAGGGATAGACACAGGATCTTTTGTACATGAGAGGCATGCTCAGTAGGCTGTATTTAAGTGTAGATATAAGCTACTCTGGCAAAAAGTTTTCTCTGGACTTTATCCTAGGCAAATGTATACCCACACGCTTTGGGTGCAATCTTGAGAAAATAGACTGAAAGGGATAGTCAGATAGAAAAGTACAACTGAGACCTGAAGAGAAATTGAGCTCTACTGGCACTGGCAACCTCCACTTAGGTTATTGTTTGCTCACCACTAATAAACTGTGTGAAGCTAATCATGCTGTTGATGTTCATATCTCCAGTATATTTAATATGTGTTAAAAAAGATATCTTACTGTTCTCACATATTATTTACTACACTTAGTTCAAGAAAGTAAACCTGCTAAAACACTATGGGACCAATACGAAGTGCCATCCAAGACATTTGAAGTGCTTCCAAGAAGCAGAGAAAAGCTATGATGTTATAAGAAAAACTTAAAATGCTTTACATGTACCATACATTGACATCTGCATACCATTTTAAGATAATAAATCCATCATAAGGACCTCGGGCCAGGGCCTGTTGAAAGTAAATTAAGAATCTCTTCAATTATTGTAAAAATTACTTGCTTTGTATTGAAAATGCACCTTTTATACTGGTGGAATATAAAACACACATGAAGAAAACAATAAATTCAAAAAAAAAGCTGGATTAAAAAGGAGCAGAGTTTCCCCTATAAACTTTTTTAAAGAATTAAAGCATTCTTGAATAAAATGCTAAAGAAGTGGTAATCAATTTATGTTATCAGAAAGGTTTATGGCAAAAGTAGACTAGTAGTAGTTTAAGATTAAAGGTTCAAAGGTTATATATGGATTTACAACTTATATATATATACATATATATAAAAGATACTTTCAACCTTGTTTCAAATCTAGAGCAGCTAAGGTTAATATAAGAATAATGAAATACATAAGCTGAAGAGATTAATTCAAAAAGTAGCTTAAGGGGAGAAATAAAAGCATTATAATGAAATATGTAGTTAGAACTCCAAGGGAAAAAAATATACCCAGCCTTTTTCAACTTGAAATAATGGAAGTCAAGGCTAGGGTTGACTTATTGCAGGATTCTGTGGGTAAAATATTGAATGACAAATAAAGGCTCCACAGAAGGTGGAAAGGATATAAAGAATCATGGTAGCAAAGTAAATTGGTCAATGTTCAAGCTTTCAGAAGGTAGCATATGATCCAGAGCTGATGGTATTGAAGGGAGAAAGCTAGGCTGCACTGAGAGTGAAAAAAAAGCTTCCAGTTTTAGGTGAATGATTTCAATAGATGGATGAAGTACTGGAGCTTCTCATTCATCCATACCAAGAAATTTGGATGACAGCTACCTAGCCAATCAATTGGAAGAGACCCATATTTGTGACCATTGTAAAGAATGGTGATCCAACGAAAAGTGAGATGATCTAAGAAGATCATTAATGTGGTAGTTAGTTAAATTTATGCCAACTTGAAGATGTATAAAAGTGTAGAGGTGGAATCTAACCTGATTGGTGCCCTCTTGTGGGTGTGGCTATCCTATAAGAAGATCCTTCCTCTCTTCATCTTCCTTCATGCTGGGAATATATCACTGACCTGCCAGAGTTGCCAGAGCCCTGCCATGCCTACCCTGACCTTGGATCCATGACTCTGCACTAGCCAGTCTGTGATCTCCCTGCATTCTACATACTTACATGTGGCTCAGTGAGTGTGAAGAGGGACTTATAGACTAGTATTAAACTTATGGACATGAGTTGTACTACTAGGATGATTTCTTGATATATTAAGCTCTTTCTTAGACATATATGAGTGTCACTTGATATGCTTCTCTTGTATTATTGAATATACAATGTGTCTGGGGGTGGATTTAATAGATTAAGATGACATTATGAAAACTTGCAATCCAGAACACTTTTTTGTGTTCATAGAGAGCCTGGACATAAACTAATAATCAGTCATTGCAATTTCATTTAGGAAAATGGAGTAGTTTAAAATCAGGAAATCTGTTTAGAATCCTTTCAAACAATTTGCTTAATCTGTACACTAAGCAAGTAATCTAAGAAATTAACTAAAAAGAAGTCTCCATTAGGATTTGAGAATGACTAATTAACAACCACAGTATGCAGATAACACAACCTTGCTTGCTGAAAAATAGTTTGAAGCACTTCTTGATGAAAATGAAAACCCACAGTCTTAAAACTAGATTACTCTTCAATATATGTATTATAAAAATCTCACAAGACTGATAAAAGACTTTGTGAATAGATGAAGGATAGAAATTGTCAAGGATTTTATTTTGCTGTTATCTTTAATCAATAACCATGAAAATAGGAAACAACAAAACAAATCAACATATTGTATTGGACAAATGACCTGGAAAAATAATTTTGAAGTGTTCAAAAGCAAAGGTGTCACTCTGAGAACTAAGGTTTTCCTGACCTTAGACATGATATTTTTAAATCACTTCATATACATGTAAAATATAGACAATGAATAATGAACACTGTATAAAGGGCTGATATTTTTGAATGACAGTGTGGCAAGCAATATTAAAAAAACACGGACTATCAGTTGAATGAACAAATCTGTATTAGAAACATAAACAGAGTCTTCATTGTAAGAGAGGATGATGAGACTGAGTTATGTATACTTCAGATATTTGGTTCAGAGAGACCAGTCCTCGGACGGTATCATACTCGTGAAGCAGAGGGTCAGTGAAAAAGAGGAACAATGAGCATAATAGTAGAAATGACTGTGAAGATAACACAGATCTGAGGATCACAGAGTAAAAGAATCAAATCCTTGGCACATACAAACAACAATATGAACTGGGAAGAAGTCCACAGTGCACAGGTATCAAACAGCAGGCTGCTAAATAAAAGGTCAGCAATTAAAATCCAGGAGCTCCTCCATGGGATAAAGGTATAGAAATCTTCTTTTCTATTTCAGTGGTTTTCTTATGGAATACTTATACTCAAGAAAATAAAACTAAAATTTGAATTCATTCACAGGAAAAAAGAAAAATTAAAAATAATCGTATGCATGCTGTCAGTAGGTACCATGGAATCTACCCTGACTCATAGCTGCCCTATCCACAATGGAAGAAAACCCCTGTTTCTTCACCATTTCACAATCCTTCAGATGTTTAAGGCCCTTGTGGCATCCACTGCATCAGTGCATCCTGCTGAGAGACTTCCTCTTTTTCACTCCCCTCTAGTTTATTAAGCAGGATGTCTTGGCCTCTAAGGAACACTCTGGCCATACTTCTTTTAAGACAGATGTGTGTCTTGTTAACACTCCATGATCTTTCCAATATTCTTCACCAGCACTATAATGCAAATGAATTGATTCTTTCTCACTCTTCTTACTTCAATGTCCAACTTTCACATGCATATGAAAATATAATGGTTTGGTTCAGGCTCACCTTCTTCATACTCAAAGTACCATCCTTGCATTCCAACCCTTTACAAAAGCCTGTACAGCAGATTCATCTAATGCAATATATGGATTGGTCTCGGTTGAAACCTACTGATTGAAAACAAGTGAGAAATGAGACATAAGCTATGAATGAAAGCTGCTGAAAAGAACTGTTGGCATATTTTTCTTGCATACAGATTAATAAAATTTCGGGCTGAGCTCTGGTGGCATAGTGGTTGTGCGCAGGACAGCGGCCCACTGGGACGGAGGTTCAATTCCAGCAGTGGGGCTGGGCCTCCTACTCCCACTACTGGAGAGCAGTGATACCCAAAAAACAAACAAACAAACAGATTAATAAAATTTCTATTTTATTATCTGCATTTAGTACTATAATTAGTTATTCTTTGGAAAATGTAACCATTAGAAGACAAAGACAAAAATATTACCAATGTTACCTATTGGTATAGCTGTAATAATTTAGGTTTTCTTTACATTGAGTTGCAATTCATATTGGAAGCTGTAATCCTGGATCTTCATCAGCAACTGCTTGAGGTTCTTAATGCTTTCAGAAAGTATTCTTATGCATAAAGAATGTTACCCTGATTCTTTTTTTTAAGCAGTTAATTACCCATTTCTGTTTCCATTAAAACTAGAAAACAATTTTTTGCTTATCTTTTTTCTCACTTGATTTTAAGCATTATGATTCTCTGTAATCAATAATCTTTCTATTTGGTGTACTGTGGTAGGTTGCACGTTGCTGTGATGCTGAGATTTTTATTACCATTATTTTAAATACCAGCAGTGTCACCACAAATGAACAGGTTCCAGTGAAGTTTCCAGTGCAAGAGACTTTACAGAGCAAGAATAGACCGGCATCTACTGAGAAATTAGGCACTCAAAATCTTAGGAATAGCAGGAAAATACTCAGGTATACTGCTGGAATTGAGTCACTCAAGTTGGAAGGCTCAGGTTCAAATATGTCTAGCAAGAATTTTATCTTCAAGAAACAGTAGACCATAAAAATGTGGATGTAGTAATGCTTTCAGGACATTCATTTCTGATTATGGAAAATGCAAAGTGAATAGAAATAACTGCAAGCACCCCCTACTAGTGCAGATGAGAAATGTTTGAAGTATGAATGGAGGAAAATTGAAAGTCATTAAAAATGAAGTGACATGCATAAAGATCCATACTGTAGCCAGGAGAGAACTGTTTTAGTTTTTTTTTTTCAGGCATCCCTGCTCTCTGGCAGTGGGAGGAGGTTCAGCCTTTGCTCCGTGGAGCTGGAATTGAAACTCCATCCCAGTGGGCCACTGTCCCGTGCACAACCACTACAGGAGCTCAGCCCCAGGAGAGAGCTGCAATCAACTTGTACTATCTATTTTGAATCAGATGATAATATGGGACGGTAAATTTATGTAGCGTGGTATCACCTTCATCCTCAAGAAGACTATTTCAACATCTGTCTTACAGTTAATGACTATGAGTGATAAGCTAGAATCTAGATGCATATGGGGAAATTGAGTTAATCCCACTATTATTCAAACTTGTAAACCAACCTCGAAAACTGATGATAATGAAATTAAAGAATTCTACTAACTACTTCAGTCTGAAACTGATCAGCAAGCAATCAAGATACATTCATTATTAAGATTTGAATGAAAAAGTTGAAAACAAGAATTATAAGGAAATATCATTAATAGCACATGCAAGCAAAATTTTTCAGATCAACCAACAGCTTTCACAGCAGTATGTTGACAGAGAATTGACAGAGTTTCAGGAAAATTCTAAAGACATGGAACAAGGGATATCATTGCTGATATCAGATGGATCTTGATTCAAATCAAAGAATAGTAGAAAGATGTTTCCTAGACCTTTAACTGTATGGGTCATAACAAACTATGGATAGCCTTGAGAATAATGGACATGACAGAACACTTCGTTGTGCTTTGAAGAATTTGTACATTTATCAAGAAACTGCTGTGTAAACAACGGAATACTGAGTGGTTTCAAATCAGGAAAAATGTATGGCAGGGTTGCATTGTGTTACCATACTTACCATATATACGTATGAATAAGCCAAACTTTTCAGGATGTTTTTAATGTAGTTTTTGTGGTAAAATTAGGTGCCTCAGTTGATATTTGGGTCAACTTATACTCAAGTATATACAGTATTCATTTTCTTTTCTGAGAAAATAATCAGAGAAGCTGGCTTATATGAAATACAGCATCAGGGTCAGAGTAAGGCTTATTACCAGCAATCTGCAGAAGACATAATTTGCTTCACATAGTGGCAAGTACTTGAAGTACTCGTTGCAGCCTTCAGTATGGACTGCAACTCAATATAAAAATTACCCAAATCCTCAAAACTGGATCATTAGTAACATGGAGCAAGGATAGAAGCTCTCGAGTATTTTATCTTGCCTGTACCCACATTCAGAGTTCGTGGAAGCAGTAGTCAAGAGACCAAAGGATGCATCACTTTATATAAATCGTCTTACCTGTGTTGACCAGCAATGATGTTATTTGAGTACTAAGATGTGCCTGACTTAAACCTTGCATTTTCAATCAGCTCATATGTATGTAAACATTAGACATTGAATAAAGAAACCCAAGAAGAATTTATGTATTTGAATCTTGGTGCTAGGAAGGAATATTGAAAGCACCCTGTACTGCCAAAAGTACAAGCAAATTTATCCTTGATGAAGTATCACCAGTACACTCATTAGAAACAAAAATGCCAAGACTTTGTCATACTCTGTATATATTGACAAGAGAGAACAGTCTATGAAGAAGGACATCATGGTTGGCAAAATGGAGGAGTGACAACAAAGAGGAAGGCGGCCCTTAAAGGGTTGATTTACTCCATGGTTGCAACCATGAGCTCATGCATAGGAACAATCGTCAGAATGATGTAGGTTTTATTCTGGATACTGTTTTGCTCTGGGTCTCCTTTATGCTATGCACAGTGTGACTCTTGGTCAGAAATAATTAGATGGCACCAAGAACAACAAGAGAATAGAAACACTGAATTTTGGTGTTAGCAAAGAATATGGGAAGTACCATGGACTGGCAGAGAATAAACAAATCTGCCATGGAATCAGTACTGTTACTGTGTATGATAGAATCGAAAATAGCAAGACACTGTCTCAACTATTTTGGTCATATTATTAGGAGATACCAGATCTAGGAAAAGGTATCATCGAAAAGGTGGAAATTCATGGAAAGAAGACAATCAAAGAGATGGATTGACAACATGTTTGCAACAATGAACTCAAGCATAATAAGCTGGAAGTTGATGAAGTACCGGGCAGTACTTCATTCTGTTGTACACAGGGTGGCTAGGAGCCCCCTAAAGATACTTAATAACAACAATAATCAATAGCATGTGCAGGAGGCATTTTTGGGTGTGTTGGAAACATTTCAGCACTTTCTTCTTTAGATGCTTTCCTAAGAAGAGAACTTGATATAGCTCACTGAAATATAAGAGACATTTTGGAGAATTGAGATGTCACAAAGATCAACCAGCATCAACTGCCTAACACAAGAGTGAGTCCATTTTGTTCTACACTGGCCAGTCAGCTTTCCAAGTAAATGTAGCTCCATGGGGATATTCTTATAAAATGTCATACAATTACCTGCAAATGTACAGGACAATACACAATTCTCATGGTTTTAAGGCAACAGTTTTGGTAATTTTGGGGGGGGTGTACCAATAAGATATGCAAAGCAGTTGTTCATTGACTCTGGGACAAGGTGGCAGATGGAGACTGATAAAGCAGTGAGAAATCATTCAGCAAGTAATAGAAACCTAGAAAGGAAAGTGTTGGAGACTAGGCAAAGGACATTCACTGACCAAAATCTTGAATGTAGGAACTTGAATTTAGAAACTGTGCACAATGAACTGAAACTGCTTAAGAAAATCTATGCTTAAGAAATCTATGGGCAAAATGTTGAAATATATATATAGGTGTGTGTGTATATATATATATATATATATAAAACTTTTCTCACATCTATTGTCTTCTTGTTGTTTCCTTGAATTTCCTGTTATTTTACTCTCATATAGTTGATTATAATTTGTTGGGAACCTATGAAATCTTTATTATTTTATTAAGATTCTGATAACATACTAATTGTGATTAAAGTAGCCACCTGTCTGGTTTAATTCCTTTGTTTCATTTTTATTGTGGCAATGCCAGAACTTTATTCTCAATCAGTTTGTATGACAAAAATAGCCCAAACCTTATTACATTGGAAAGCCTCTATAGTGTCTATAAATTAGACACACAATAGCCTGTTTTGTATACAAAATGAGAGCTGTAAACACTACTAAGATAAGGGGGAAATGAACTATTTGCATATATTTAAGTATTAAGTATGCATTATATGCATTTAAATGAGCTACTAAATCTAAAAAGCCTATGAATATGGGTGTTGAATTTAAAATTGTTTTTATCTGCCTGTATGGTTAAATTCATGCATTAAATGTTAATTTTATATAATCTTAATAAACTCAAAACTTCTATAAGGAACTATTGAAATGTAATTTGTTATATAATAAGAAGAGTACATTAATTGGCTTAATGTTATATATTGTGGATACTTTGATTTTATGCTACAAAGTAATATTTGTCTGGAGAGTCAATATCTTCTTTTTTCAAGTAAATAAAACTAATTTTAAGCTCATCGCTTTAACAACATAACTTGATACGCTCTCTGCATTCAAGAAACCATGCTTATCACAGAGAATAAAAGAAGAAAATATATATTCAAATTTCTCATTGCAAATGGGAGTGGCAGTGAAATTAAAATTTGAACAATTTGAATACAATTTGAAAAAAATGCTAGAGTTGCTATTAGACACAGAACAAAGGAGAGCTACATAAACAGATGCCATCACTTAACCTTGTTAAAGGGGATTTGTATGAAATTTGACTCAAGAAATAAGGTGTCTGAAATACAGCACGTGTCCTTAGTAATTATGAAATCCATAAGCTTTCCATCTGAGCCCAAATCCTGATATTCAGCACCTGGAATTCACAGTTTTGAAAAATTGCCCATTTGATTTGAAGAACAGATAGATTATTGAATCATTGAACTAGATAAGAGAGGGGTAAAAGACATTCATTGCACAGAAACAAGATAGAAGAGTATGGATCTTTGACTTATGCAAGTATGCTTCAGGGATCAGAGGTAGATCAAGAAGACCATGAAAATGCACAAAGATGGAATGCAGTAGAATTTAAAATATAAGGATAGAATTAGAATGGCAATGTTAATTTGCCTAATAAAATGTATAGCATGCAAGTAGGCCTTACTAAATGGATAAATTTATACATTCTATGAGTTAAATATTTTATATGCCTTGGTATAGATTGAATAGAACTGTATGATTATGCTGAACCAGTGCCAGATTTCAAGCATGAAAGTGAAGATTTAGATTAAACAAGAGCAAAAGAAACATTGTCCTAAATAGATAAAACATCCTAAAATATTATGTGAATTTTTCAATGACTTTCCAAAATTCTTCATCACATGAAAATAATGGTTTATCCTCAGGCTTATTAGAATTTTATTTCTTTGCTTAGATTCTGTATACTTCTTATAACAATTTTATGAATCTACTGACAATATATGGGATTCATAATCTGCAAAAACTGATTATCTTATTTTCCATTTGTTATTAGAAAAATGACAGGTGCTGCAGGGAAAAATAATCATCTTAATTTTCTGTCATTGCAATGAATAATTTAAGCATATAAATGATACTCTGAATATTTTATTTTACAATTGGGCATACAATATCTTTTAGTTTTGACAATATGTTTGTGTTTTTTGTTGTTTTTGTTTTTTCTTTAACAAGCTGATTGTTTGCAATGCTGTACCCTGGAAGAACACTTAGCTAATTACAAAAGCAGAAAAATCCTCCCAGACTGTCTTGAATATGAATTGATGTAAATAAGAAGGAACACCAACACAGTGAAGGAAATGATGGCAAGTGAATAGTCAGTCTCCTTGAACTTTAGTTAATCTACTTTTCAACTTTCCTCAATAGAATTATTGTGATGGGTCCACTTTGAGGCTGTGCTATTGGATTTGGGCTCTCATTTGGAATGACTTTCTCCTCTGACTGTGTCATTTCAGGATGTCTAAAGGGACAAAGAAGCCTCAGACACCAGATTCTCAAAAGACTGGATAGGTGTACCTTGGGCTACAATTGGCAAAGTAAGCAATTCAAAAACACCATCTGCTCCATGGGAGAAAGACTGGGCTGGACTCCTATCTCCTGGAAATAGTTATGGTCTTTGAAATTCATAAGGGCATGTTCTACCCTTTTATATAGACTCTCTATGAGTCAGCAGGGACTCCATGCAGTGAGTTTGGCTTGAGTTGTTAAGTAGACAAAAGACTCAATGAATTTACCAAAATAAAGCCAGATGCCTTTAAATTAGTTCCCCTGAAAGTAGCGCCAAGAGCTAAGAGTAGAATTGTACTCCAAATGTATTCCAAAGGAATTTCATGGCTGTGACTTTCTGAAGCAGATTTCCAGGTCTTTTTTCAAGGTGATTCTTGGTGAGCGAGTCAGCAGCGTAGTTGTTGCCCTAGGGCTTTGATCCACTAGCTCAGTAGCAGGAAATGGGCACCATTTACAGGAGCAAGAGTAGACTTTCTGCTCCCACTTTCTGCCTCAGAAAGCCACAGGGGATCACGACGAGTCAGCTTTGACTTGATGGCACTGAGTTTTATTTTGGACCTCTTGGTATGCTTCAAACACTCAATTAAAAAACACAAAACACTCAATTTTCTGTGCCCATTCAGGGAACCTCAAAGTCAACAAAGCAAATGGGACCTGTCTATCTAAGAGTAATTAATACTGACATCTTTAAACTGTCAATTATTTTCAAATCAATGGATTTCATCAAAGAAACATGAGTTATAATTAGTATTAATATATCTAAAAACAAAAGCCATGATTTACCTGTCAGTTTGTTGTATTGTATAGCTTGTGAGTTGCTGAGATGCTGAAAGATAAGTCACTGGTATTCTCATGCTAATAGAGTCACCCAATGTGAACAAGTTTCAGCAGAATTTCCAGACTAAGAACAGATTCCTAAGAAGGAATAGGCTGTCCTCTTCAGAGGAATTAGCCACTGAAAATCTCATGGATAGCATAAAAACATTGCCAGACACTGAAAGTCTACTGAATAGAAGAAGAACATTGTCAGAGATTGTAGAATATGACCACCATAAGTTGAAAGGCACACAAAATTTGACTGAGGAAGAACTGGTTGCTTTATCAAAGTAGAGTCAAATATAATGATGTGGATGGAGTAAAACTTGAAGGAATTAAGCTTTTGAGACCTTCACTTGCTGATGGGGGCACAACTAAAATTAAGATCATATGGCTGCAATATCAATCAATAACCAAAGTTTGGTATGCATGAAATACAAAGCTACAAAAACTAGAAGTCATCAAAATGAAATAGAAAAATAAATATTGAAAATCTAGGTACTAGTGAAGTAAAATAAATTGATGCTAGCCATTTTGACTCAGAATATCATAAGGTTTACTATTCCAGGAATTACAGAGTCAATAGGAATACTGTTGCATTAATTATCAAATGATATTACAAGATTTTTCTGGAAGTACAATGCTCCCTGTGATGGGTAAGATCTATCCACATACAAGGAAATCCAGTCAATAAAACTATTATCCATATGTATGCACCAATCACCAAAGATGCAGAAATTTAAAATTATACCAATGTCTTCATTCTAAAGTGGAACAAACATGCAATAAAGATGTGTTGATAATTATTTGTGATTGAATGCTAAAACTTAGAAATCGAGAAATAAATCAAGGTTAGAAAATAGTAATCGAAACTAGGCAAGAAATTTCATAATAGACTATTAGATGACCAATGATTTTTTCCTGCAAAAAAGTAACTATACACAGGAATTTCTCTTGAAGGAATATGAAAAAGATCAAATTGATTACATCAATGTGAGGAAAGGGTGGAAAAGTTCAATATCAATATCTAAAACCATGGCAGCGGCCACTGGGAATAATGCATCAATTGCTCATATGTAAATTCATTTAGAAGTTGAAGATATTTAAGTAAATGTCATGGGAGTCAACATGTGACCTTGAGTCAACCCCACTTGACTTTAAAAAGCATCTCAGGATGAGTTTGATATATTGAATATTAATGGCAGAAGGTTTGATGAGTTGTGGGAGGACAGCAAGAACATCATTCATGGAAAAAACAGAAATCACTAAAAAGAAATGGAAGAAAGAAAATATCAAAGTGAGTGTTAGGAGAGATTCTTTAATTTTCTCATAATCATAGAATAACTAAGGCAAATGGAAGACATGATGAAGTAGAAGAAAGAACAAAAACTTTCAAAGGCAGTTCAAGAAGACAAAGTAAAATGTTATGAGATATGCATAGAGTTAGAAAAAATAGGACACAGAATACTTTAAACTGAAAGAATTAAAGAAAAATTAAGCCCTCATATTCATATTGCAAGATAGTATTGACAAAAATGTTGAATGATGCAGGCAGCATTCAAAGAAGATGAAAAAATACACAGAGTCAATGTAACCAAAAGAACTGATTGACATTCAGACATTTCAATATGTAGCATATGATCAAGAACGAATAATACTGATGAAGTCCAAGATGTACTGAAAGCACTAGCCCAAAGAAAAACCCGAGGACTTGACATAATATGAAGTGAAATGCTTCAACATACTTTTGAAACACTCAATCATCAATTGCAAGAAATTTGATGAACAGTTACTTGGTCAACTAAATGGAAGAGATTCATACTTGTAACTATTCCAAAGTAAGGTGATCCAACAGAGTGCAAAAATTAAAGAGCAATATCATTGATATCACATAAAAGTAAATTTTTGCTGAATATTATTAATCACTCTACTGCAGGGAGCAGCCAATAATTCCAACTGGATTCAGAATAGGACATGGAATAACAGTCACCTTTGCTAAAGTCAGATGTATCTTGGCTCAAGGTAAAGAGTTCTAGAAAGATGCTCACTTATGGTTTATTGACTATGCAAAATCATTCTATTGTGTAGATCATAACTGGATAGCCTTGAAAACAATAAGGATTTCAGAACACTTAAATATGGTCAGAAGGTTGTACAAGTAGAACAAAGAAATACTGCATGTTTTAGAATCACAAAAGGTGTGCGTCAGGGTTGTGTCACCTTGTAGACTTATTCAATCTGTATGCTAAGCAATGAATAAGAGAAGGCAGATTTTCTGCGGAAGAATGTAACATCAGGATTAGAGGAAGACTTATTAAAATTATCATGCTTGCTGAAAGTGAAAAGGGACTTTCAAAATTCTTTTCCAGCACCAGAATTCAAATGCATCAATTAATCTTTGATCTTCAATGTCCAACTTTTACATACATATAAAGCAGTTGAATACACTCTGAATAGGGTCAGGAAGGCCTTAGTCCTCAAAGTGATAACCTTGCTTACGAAGTCTTGTGCAGCAGATTTAGACAATACAGCATGTTATTTAATCTTGAGTACTGCTTCCAAAAACATTGATTGTGGAGCCAAGCAGAGTGCATGAAATAATGGATCCACTCAAACCAGTTCAAGCAGAAGGGCATAGACCTTAGAGATTTGCCTAGGGACAACCTTAATGGGAATTAGTGTGGTGGGGTTGTATAGTCATGAGACACCATGACTTCTTTGGTCAGAGTCCTGCACCAATCTGGAAAACCAGTCTATGTAGCATATGTATTTGTCCTAATCATGGTACCCTTTCTACTCTGTAGACTTATAACTGAAGTACAAATCTTCCACCAACCATGTTTTTTGAAACTGTCGAAAACACATTAGGACTAATTTTTCCTCTTACTTCATTTCAAATTAAGGGATTATTGAAGGTAATGAAAGTGGAATATTTAATTGTTTATCACTGCTTCTATCACTAGATCTAAGATGCACCCATGCCCTAGTATTTTCCAGTGCTTCATATGCATGTGAAATTTGGACACTGAATAAGCAAGTTCTAAAAATAAACTACATTTGAATTGCAGTGCTGGATAAGAATATGGAAAGTGCAATGGACTCTTAAAACAACAAACAAAGTCGTTTTGCAAAAATACAGCCAGAGTACTCCTTAGAGGAAGAGTGGCAGACTTCATCTTATATATATTTGTCTGTATTGTCAGGAGAGACCAGTCCCTGGAGAAGGACAGCATGTTAGGTGATGTATAGGGGCAGCAGAAAAGAGGAAGGTCCTCAGTAGTAGCAAGAATGAACTCGAATATAGAAACAATTGTACGAAAGGTGCAAGACAGTGTGGTTTTACATTCTATTGTGCATAATATCACTATGTGTCAGAACTGACACCAGGGCAACTGACAACAACAACCACAACAACAAACCACAGGTCTTGTGCACCAGATTTAACCAGTGCAACTCATCTTTTGTTATCTTGACTGATACATCCATGCGAATTGATTGTGGATCCAAACAAAATGAAATTCTTGGTAATTTCTGCCTTTTCTCCGTTTGTCATGATGTTGTCTATTGGTCCAATTGTGATGCTATTGGTCTTTTTAAAAATGACTCTCAATTCATAGTGGAACTTGCAATTCTAAGTCTTGACAAGCAAGTGGAACTTGCAATTCTAAGTCTTGACAGCAAGTCAATATCCTCCTCACTTTCAGCAGGTGGGTAAGAAGCCTTCCTCTACATCTGATGGCTCATTCTTCCTCAAATAATTCATTCTCTCTGGGGATTTGCTCAGCATACACATTGAATAAATATAGTGAGAGGATTCAACCCTGATGCACATCTTTTCTCCTTTTAAATTGTGATTGCACAGCTCCCTCTTGATCCATGCACAAGTTCCAAAATGAGCACAATATCTTTTTCCGGAATTTCCATTTTTCTCTAGGTTATGAAAAATTTAATATGATACTCAAATCAAATAACTTGGCATAGTCAAAAAACACCAGTAAATTTCTTTTTGGTATTCCTTGCTTTGAGCCAATATGTGACTTTAGTAATGCTATTCCTTGTTTCAAGTCCTCATCTGAATCTAGTATAAATCTCTGGCAGTTCCTTATCAATATGCCACTGCAACCATTGTTTGCTGAGCCTTAGTAAAATTTTGTTTGCATATGATATCAGTGTTATTGGTCTATAAATTGATCATTCTTTGGTTCAATTTTCCTGGGGAGAGGCACAAATAGACATCTTCTTTTGAGCACTGAAAAGTAAGGATGTTACTTTGAGGACTAAGGTGCAAGTCATGAGATTTTCTATTGTCTCATATGCACGTAAGAGTTGGACATTGAATAAAGAACATCAGAGAAGAACAGTTGACTTTTAATTGTGTTGAAGAAGAATGTTGAAAAATATTCCAGACTGCTAAATGAACAAACCAATGTCCTGGGAAAAAAAAAACACGGCTAGAGTTCTCCTTAGAGTCTAAGTTGGCAAGATGTTGTCTTATATATGTTGGACATCTTGCCAGGGAAGATCAGTCCCTGGAGTGGCACACCATGTTCAATGAAGTCGAGAGGCAGTGAAAGATAGGAATGCACTCAAGCATAGGAACTATTGTGAGGATCACTCTGGATGGGTCAGGCTTTGTTTTGTGTGCATAAGGTCATTATGGGTCAGAACCCAATTGATGAAGTCCAATTGCAACAACAGATTATTAAAGTTCATATTTAAATTGATTAATCTAAACTAGGTAACAAATATAACCCTAATTCCGAGTGATTAGGCAAGACAAAATAGTAAGACTCTATCAATTTGAAACCATTCAAGTCACAATTAGCTCCCAGATGGAGGGTAAGTAGGATTTTTATCACTTAAACTTAATAATTAGAATGACTCAATTATCATTTGTACAACATTGAATTCTTTTTGCTTTATTATCCTTTAATTCACATTATTTCAAGATAATTAAATGGTTTATTAAAATATTTTACTACAGAGAAAATAATAGATACTATGTCTATTATCTAGATTTATTATATTTTACATTTTTCAATTTATAAAAATAGATAAGGATAAAAATTATTCTATATCTCATTTCTTGCATACTTAGAAGTTACCACAATGTGATATCAGCATCTGTGCTTTTCGTAAATGTTTTAAATTTTCACCACATGTGTCTGTACCATTGATGACAGCATTGGTCTTATGTGCTTTAAATTTGTAGAAGTGATATTTTTCACTTTCAAAGTTCCCACAATTATAAGAAAAAATTACAAAATAGTTGGATGGCACCATCAAATAGCTCAAATTGTATAACACATCTCAAACATAGCTCCATTTCCTATCAAGCTTTCAGCAAAAATAATGTGAGAACATGAAAAAGTATATATATATATATATATATATATAAATATTCAACATTACCTGTACTTTACCTGTAGCAAAATCTTCATAGCTTTCGTAAAATAGTAAGCAATCTTTCCATGTCCACCTGAGTAAATTGAAGGCACGATAAAATTAATTCATGTAAGAAAGGATTAGGGTCTGAAAGAATGAAAGCAACTCAGTCTGGACTTGGCCTCACTGCATCCATTTATTTAATTGTTGACTGAGTAAAACAAGTGCATGGAGAACTGTGGGACTGCCAAACGCTTTGTTCAATTTCCTTACATAATAGAACAAAGGAAGCGGGGAAATCAGCTTACCACTTACATACTGATGTAGTGCAAATGTTCTTTCGAAGTCAATTTCTTGGAATATGACATATTTCCTCACAGTTGAACACAATTGGTATTATTCAGTTCAGGAAAACCTATTCAATTTATTACAACTCCAAGATATAGAGCTATGTTGAATATGAAAAGACTACCAGACAGGGCATTCTTATGAAGGGAATTGGCTGTATTTTGTTTTTTTTTTTTGCTGTTTTGTGCTTGTGCTACATTTATAGTTGGAATTTCTTGGAACAGTAATGCTATTCAGCAATAGGTCAAGGACTCGTGTTCCCAGGCCCATTCCATAGCTTCTGCCAAGCAGGAAAAGATATCTCAGATACCAAATGGGCATATTAGTTGTTGCATTTTGGGTCAAATAGTATGAAGGGTACTAGTGAGTTAACAGCTAGCATGCTTAATTCTTTTATGAAGAAGTTGCAGAAAACTAATATAAAAGTCAGGAATGAACTTCAAGAGAAAATTCCTGAAAAGGCCCTAGATACTCATGGCAATGTGTGTCTTCATCATAAAACAGCTTTCCAGACACTTGTTTTATTTGTTTCATTTTCTGCAGATTTTATTTTCTATTTCCCTCTTGCACTCTTCCTTGAGTGCAGTGTTTTCCACTCACTCTACCTTTAGAGATAATAAATCAATGTGGTATATTATTGATATTAAATAGCTAATGAATGAAAGCACTGGCAAAAAAACAAACAGAAAAACAAAACAAGACTCGAGGAATTGACAAAATCCTAGTTGAGATGTTTGAAGACACGGATGCAATGCTGGAAGCACTTACTCACGTATGTCTAACAAATTTGAAAAAGAGCTATCTGAGCTTTCGAATAGAAGAAACCCATACTTATGCCCACTCCGAAAAGATGTGATTCAATAGAATTATGAAGTTATAGATTAATATTAATAGCATAAGAAAATAAATTAGAACTGTTTATGATTCACAATCAATTAAATGCATTACCAAGACAAAGAACTGGTATATATTCAAACAGGATTTGGAAGAATGTGTAGGACAAAGAATATCAGAGTTTACATCAGATATGTGTTGGATGAAAACCAAAAACAGTCAAATAATGTATTTCTGTGTTTTGAAGACTATGCACAGGCATTTGACTGT
Organism: Nesogale talazaci; assembly: GCA_004026705.1. Taxonomy (NCBI): domain Eukaryota; kingdom Metazoa; phylum Chordata; class Mammalia; order Afrosoricida; family Tenrecidae; genus Nesogale; species Nesogale talazaci. Next base: position 50,902 of record PVJH01003136.1, read on the forward strand.
GTGAATCACAGCAAATGATGTATAACATTGAGAATAATGGAAATTCTAGAATACATAATTGTACTTATACAGAATCTGCACAACCATTAAGGGACAATTTTTCAGAAAAATGTACTCCAAATAACTGAGGTATATTTTGTGGATTAAAATTAAAGTTATATGTGTGTTAGAGTTAATCTGTTCATTAGGAAACAATCTGAGAAACTGAACTATATAAAGCTAGCTGCTGTGTCAGTATTGTAGAAATACAACCAAATAAAAAGTATGCAGATGACATGAATTATCCATGAAATTATAAATGAAAGAGATGTGAAGCACTTACGGATGAAGATTGATTACTACAGTCTTCAGCATAGATTTCAATATAGATAACCTCCTAACATTAAAAATACAAAACTTCATATTTGGAACAATAAGGTACATCATTAGAAATGGAGAGAAGACAGAAGGTGTCAAGGATTTCATTTTGCTTGGATACACAACTAATACCCATGGGAACCTACAGTCAAAAACTCAAGCAATGCACTGCATTGGGCAAATCTGTTGTGAAAGTCCTCTTTAAAATATTAAAAGCTATATGACATTTTGAAAATTAAATTAATGTATTTTCAATCGACTGTTATGCATGTAAAAAGGGGTTACAAGGAAGATATGGGAGTTACATGATCTGTTGTCATCGATTCAGAGGACTTGAAGTGAAGGGGTGGAGACTAGCCTGTCAATCCGGTTATAGTTCAATGACCTCATTTGGAGACACAAAGGAGATAAGTAGCTTGCTAGCATCAGGATACATGCTAATTCCCTTAGAGACTCCACTACTAACAAGATTGACTACATACAAGACATGGCAGATGATAAGACACATGGAACTATGTTGGTGCCCTGAGCTGTAAGAGATACATGGAGACCCTACCAGTTCTGAAATGCTTATAATAGCACTGGGTCTACAAGACTTCCCCCATGTTGTTCCCTGATCTTCCTGCATTTGGCATCATTACCTGTGTGAGCCTGAAGAGGATTTTTATAGATTAGTATCAGACATAAGAGCTAATATCAGAATTATGGATTATCTGGACTGGGTTGGAATATTTCCTCAATATTCCACTGCTCTTGTATATAAACCTCTTTCTTATACACGTATGAGTCTCTCTGGATTTGTTTCTCTAGTCCACACAGACCAACACATTATGGTACCTTGAGAGTGGGGTAGAAGAGAAACAAATCATAACGATGGAAAATGGGGGCTGAGGCCTGGTGGCATAGTGGTTGTGTGTGGGACTGCAGCCCCTAGGGTTGGTGGTTCAAATCCAGCAGCAGCTCTCCAGAATCAAGGCTGAGCTTCCTACTCCCACCAGGGCAGTGATGCAAACACACACGTGCACATACACACACACACACACACAAAGATGTTTACTTGACTTCTGTCTCATAGTAATGTTTCTTCTATGGCTAGCAACAAGTCCCTATGTCCATGAAGTTTACCATATTGTTTCTGGAAAGAATGTGGGAAGTTGAAGTTTTGATTATTTTGTTTGGTTTTTGTCTTTTGTTATCCCTCTTTAAACTGGTGAAAATGAATATTTTCTGTATACTTTGTGCTCAGGGGATGAAATCCAAGTTTGAATTTCTCAGAGCTACTCAGTGAACACGGTTGATAGAAGGTCAAAATGGCTGACAGAAAGCCTGACTCTGGTTTGATTCTCCCAGAGGTCTAATCTCATATTTTGTCCCAATAGAATAGTTCAGATAAGGATTAAGATAAAGTAAATAAGTATTGAACTTGACTGCTTTTAGAATTGAGATTACTATCTGATTCTACTTTGTTTGTACTGATTTGTTCTTATTATTGATATGAATATTGGGAAGTTTGAAAATAGAGAGCTCGTAAGCCCACTTGCCTTGATTTATTATAATTTGAATATCTAAATGGGTTAGCACATACTTGCAAGGAAGGTCCTGAAAAGATAAGTCCCACCCAGTGCTTTGGGGTACTCAGAATATTTGTCTAGGAAATTGTTGACTGAAGAAAACAGGAACTCTTTGGATTTTTTAGTTTTAACAAGTATTTTTTTTTTGCCAGAAGCTGGACAACAGTAGAAACCATGAAGAAAATTCCTCTCTAGGACTGAGGGTTAAAAGGAAGCCCATGGCAATCTGAAATATTTGTGAGATGACTACCTGGATCTACTTTTTGTGTGGAGAAAAAGCAGAAATATAGAGAAGGGTTGCATCTGGCCACTGACACCTTTGGACCTGTTTTGCAGAAATTAGAGGGGAAGCTGAGAGCGGGTTGACTGATCTGAAGGTCATGACCTAGCACAAATGGGTTAGGGACATGGTGAATTTGTCATGGGGACATGGTCTAAAGGCAAGGCAACCAATGGCACCTCACTAAGACTAAGTGAGGCAGCCCACATTGAGTTGACCAGAACCTGGCCACATGAAGAGAAGAGTTTTCAGCCTGTGAACTAGTGCATATTGCTGGATACTTTAAGGATGACCTGGACTGATTTGATTTTGATTTTGCATGTGGATTTCACAAGGTTCCAACTAGAATGAAAATTCTTTACATCAAAGAATATAATTGTCTCCTCAAAGATCTGGGTTGATGTAAATGGGCAGTATAGAAATTACATTCCAAAAATGGGGAAGATAAAAGTATGAAGTGGCTGGCTTAGAAACTTTCTTAAATGAAGAAATATATTCATAGGATTATAGGATTAAGGTGTAGGTGTTACTTAACTGCAATTGTTAGGCAAGGACTTTTTTGTTTTATTCACTTATAGGCTATTATGTTTAAATGAGGCTTTGGCACATATTGAATTCCATGCATTTTAGTTTTGTTCTGTTAAGTACAGATGTGATATTATTATTTGTTTGAAAATTATATATGCCTAAAGAGTTGTTTGAAAGTGTCAAATTGACAAGGGGTGGCTTCAGGTGGTTACATAATCTGTTGTCAATTTGAAAGAATTCAGAGTAAAGGACTGGAATATAGGCTATCAATCAGGTCTTAGTTTGATGACCTCACTTGGACATGCTAAGGTGATAAACAACTCACTGGAGGAGGGACACATGCTCACACCCTTGGAGACTTCTCTACTGACAAGGTTGCCTCCCTGGGAGACATTGAAGCTGACAAGACACATGGAGCTCTACTAGTGCCCTGAGCTGGAAGAGCCATGTGGAGACCCCTGCCAGTCCCCAGATGCTTCTAATACCACTGGATCCACAAGACTTCCCACTAACTGGCCTGTAATTTTCCAGCATTCAGCATCATTGCATGTGTTATGTGAGTCTGAAGAAGAATCTATAGGTTGGCATCACACATGTGAGCTAATAACAGACTTATTGACTTAACCTGGACTGTCCTGGGATGTTTACTCTACATTCAATTACTATTGTATATTGAACCTTTTCTTATACACATGCCAGTCTCTCTGGATTTATTTCTCAAGTCAACCCAGACAAACACAGAAGACTAAAGACAAAATTAAGGTTTCGAACTGTAGAGTTGACACAGAATATTAAATGCACCATGAATTGCCAAAACAACAACAACAATCTGTTTTTGGAAGGAATGCTACTTAACAGCAGCATTATTGTATGTACTTTGGAAATGTTATTAGATGAGACCAGTCTCTAGAGATGGGCTTCAAATCTAAAAGATCTGCAAATAAAAGGTGAGATGAGATTAAATGGATGGGCACAGTGACTGTACCAATGAGCTCAGACCTCGCAATGAATTTGAAGATGATTCAACACCGTGAAGTGTCTTTCTCTTGCACACAGGGTCAGAGTGAGTCCCAACTGACTTTGTGGCATCTAGCAGTAATGATGCAGGGAGATTTACAATACATATTGGGGGCATGGATATTATCAAATCCATAGGAGATCCCCAAAGTAGAGTATCTTATATGCATTATAATTAATTAACTAGATATATTGTGCTCTAAATAGATATGTTTCTCCCCTTGCAATCTGAGAAACACATTGGGATTGTAATGTATGTCTCCTAGATAATAGCCCCTAAAGGAGAAGATAATTCCATCCATTATTTATAGGGTTCCTAATATTTCTTTAGGGATCACTCAAGTGTTTATTTTACCTTATGAGCCCTGGAATCCCTGGCAGATCTGTAATTCATGAAATATGTACACTATGGAGAGAGAAACTAAAAAAAATTAAATCTTCAAAATGTTTCTGGCAAAGCCGAAGGAAAGTAATTGTAAATCAAACCACTGCACAAATTGGTATAATAACTATTGTCCTAATCACAAATGCTTAACATAATTGAAGCTTACTGGTAGGTGGTCTTTCACGTGATCGCTCAGCGGAACCCTGTTTTCCTCTAAGATGTGAAATCCCCATGTTCAACGCATGCAATTCAAAATCACCCAGCAGGTCATCTCAAGTAAGCAGGCAAGTGGAAATAAGACCATATAGGTACATTATGGATGGTGGTATGGTCTCTGTCCAGAAATGGTTCATGTCTGTCATAGTGCTGTGGTGTGAGTGTAGTCATATTGACAATTAATTGTAAGTGAGATGAACTTTTGTGTGAAAAATGAACTTTGTTAAACATCTACCAATCTGACACAAACAACTCATATTATTGTTACAAGTTGTGCTAAAAATTATCAAACGTGATATCTTTATCTACTATGCACAACTAATAAATTATTATCTACACTTTCCAAATGCAATTTTAAAAAGTGATCAAGTCTTGATCATAACTAGCTACTTGAAATAGTCAGAGCTGGGATTTGATGATGGTTTCAAAATGTAACTTCTCATTCAATTGCTCCCATAGGCCAATTACATCTGCAATAAAATTATTGCATATTTAAGACTAACTTAATGGGAAACACCCCCAGAGATACTTACCCAGTAGTTTGGGTGTAATCCTACTAATCTGTACTTAAAATCCCCCTATGTGGCTCTTAAATCAAGCCAGAATTGAGACCAGCTGTTGCCTGAAGGATCAGTCAACTAGAATTGACCCCTGAATGGACACAATGGGGGTATGAAGATTAGCAGGAATCAATTGCTCCCATTGGGCATAAACAACAACATTAAACCATTCTCTTCTCCTTTTAATCTTTTATTAAACATGAAGAGGGCACTGAAGCATTCTGTAACTTCTCAGGACAAACTGGTTACATAGTGATGATGTTTGATAGGCGGCATTTGTCCGTATGGGAGTGAATTAAAGAATAATTTCAAGTGACATTATTCACTAAACAACCATCAAATAATAAGTTTAGAAACAACAACTAGATCATTATCAGCTAGTGGCACTTCCATGGATATCCTAAAAAGCTCCCACTGTTTTGTTTCCAAAACGGATTCTTTTTTCTAAAAGCCTGGTGCAAATTAACATGACTGCAAATGATAATGGTTAGACCAAATTTTCCTAATTTTCTCAAACTAAAAGTAGACACTATAATTTGCCATCTTATTCCAGATTGTGGCTCCTCCAAAAATTTTAGAGAAGTGAATAGATATGTAAAAGGATATTTCCTGTTTTCAGTTCTTTGATTTTAGTTTAATCTCCTACTGTTGACTTTTAGAGTACATTCAATCTTCTAATTTAACATTGTTAAATAGTAATTCACATAAAAATGATTGATTTGGACAGATAAATGCAAGTGTTTGTGAGACTATTTTGTTCTTCAAGGATTATGCATAAAAGGGCCCTTATTTAGCTTAGATGTAAGATTCAACTGAATCCATATGTATGCCTTTGTATATCTTTCTGTATGTGTTTCAGTTGAATTCCTAAATCTAAATTATCCAATGCTCATTTTGATTTTACTGCTAGAAATACTAGTTTTTTTTCAGGAGAAATAGTGATAAAGTGACTTAAACATTGGGCAGAAAAGTCCCACTCTGTGGGAAAAATAAAAAGCTTTCAGTTTCTACAGGGATTTACAATCTTGAAAACTAAAGGCAATAGTTATAGGGTCACTCTGAGTCCGAATAAATTAGAGAGCAATGAAATTTGGGGTTTATAAATTCATATATAGGAATAAAAGGTATACTAATATAGATGTATATATATCTATATTACTCACACTAACACACATGCATGTATATATGCACAGGGGTATTTTTTAAAGTTTGTGAAAAAAAATCCATTATATTTTATTCCTTTTCTCCACTATTTTTCAAGTCTTCTGGTATATCCAAGTGAACACGCAAACACAGAAGTATAAATTCTAAGTGCCCAGACATGTACACACTAGCAGTGATGATTAGCAGCCTTTACATAAAGTCTAAATTTATCAAGCAAGAAAATACAAGAACGAAGATAATTTGCACAGTTCCCAACATTTAATTTCAAAAGAGTTCAGGAAATTTCGATACTTACTAAAGCACACATGTGTGCATAATTAAATCAATTTGTATAATATGTAATATAAGACATACTTAAAATTATTGATAGCTCACTTAATAAAAAATGCAAAATTTCCCCTTCTATTTATCTTTTAAAAATTATCCCCAAGTGTTATCACTTAGCATCATGTAATTTGTCTGCAAAATTAAAGTAATAAAACCCTAGTTTATTACGTGTCTGAATTGTGGCAATAATTGCCTCAGTGGGTGGCAGAAAATCTGTGGAGAAGTCATTGTAAAGATATGCAGACAGAATAAATACTATTTACTAAGGGCTAATGTATAAGAACTAATAATAAACATATTGTTGCAGGAAAAATCACCTCCCTAGGAGAACTTGAACAGTTGATTTCAGTGCAATTAACATGCACATGTTTTTCTTTAAAACCACTAAAATAACCTTCTGGAGAAAAAATCAAAAGCCAAAAAAATCTCCCAAAGAACTAGACTTCTCTCTTTCTCAGTTCTCTGTGTTGCATTTTCTGAATTTGTGATAGACTATGGAGTTAATAGTACTTAATGATGATAATCAGTGAATTTTTAATATTTTAGTGCATAATAAAATGATTATCATAATCATGTGATATGTGTGATCAGGTACATAAGATTAGTATCGAATAAGAGATCAATGAGAAACAACTTCATAAAGCATACGCAAATAAGAATATGATAAGAAGGCAAAACTAATCAGGTGAAAAATAAATTTTCTAGTATTTTTATTTCCATATATGTGGGGATGGGAGGGGAAAACGATTTACTCCTTGGGCATCAAGGACAGGAAAACCTCCTTGGGAGAATACTGATGGCTTCATCATGGGAGATGATGAAGCAATCCTGGCCTGTCCCTTTGCATGAGATAAACTGACACTTGCCCCCTTGTTCCCTGACTAAAGCTGCAGAAAGCAGTGGTCTGCAAGCTTATCAGTTATTCATGTTTTCCGCCCCATGCTCCCCACCAGTCTAGCTGTGAACAACTTGGCTAAAGTGTTAATGCTTCTTGGTGAACCTTCAAATTGTGAACTCTTCCTTTGTGTGTAAAGCTGTCCCATGTGCCAGGCTGCATGCAGGGAATATCTTTAGGCCTGCCTTTAATAAAGTCCAGGGAGTGTCTTGCTACAGGGACTGGCCCTTACATTCGGCTATCCCTTTTGTATGTAAGTTTTCTCAGTGCAGATTATGACCCCTCTCAAACCAAAATGTTGAAACATCCCTGGGAATTAAAGTTTCAATTTCACATTCAGATCTCTGCTTTCTTTATCTAAAATGGAAAATGTGAGCAAAGATTACAGACTTTTAAGAGTAAAAATATCTTATTTTTATGAGTGTATCCACATATTTTCCCCGGATATATTCTTTTAAAATTGCAAATAAATGTATCAGAATAAAACTGAAAGATTTCCTATTAAATACAGAGTGAGAAAAACATAGTAACTAAATCTGATCAAAGGCAGAAAGCATCTGAGACCTGAAAACCAAAGCCATCTCACTGATTAAAGTTCTCACGTTTCACTATATTTCAATTTGTAACAGAGACTATTATAGCAATAAATCTAAAAGTTATTGACTACTTCCAAAGAACAAATCAGTGCACATCTCTGTTTTATTTTTTATTGTTATTTGTAATAAATTGGATTTTGTTTGTATACTTTTGTTTTCCTTGATTTTGAGATATCTTTGAAAAGCTGTTACTCACAAGTGTTTTCATTAGATATAATTTCAAAATTCAAATGTTATCTCCAATAATTCATTAAGTAGATTTTTTCTGAGATTTGTAGAATACTTTCCCTCAATCTGCATGAAGTCTCAAATTCTTTTTAAACTGATGGATCAATTCAATGGGTGATTACAAGTTTGCATTTGCTAGTCATATGATGTATGTGACAATGTTTTTATTTGTTATCTCTCCAATAAAAGTACATTATGAGGTAAATATATCACCTTCAAGGAAATAAATTTGGCTCTTAGAAGACTCGGTTGAAAAGTTTGAGTTGATTTATCTACCAAATGGTAAAGCCAGAAGCATAACACGCTTCGCTGATTTCAAAGATTTAAAAGATTTCATTTTTCTATCATGGAATAGCAGTCAGACCTTTTAATAAAAGTTACCATCATCTACTTATATAAAAGTAGATATATTGGACAAATAGAGATTTACCTAAATGTTAATGATTTCTTAAATCACAATTCATTCTTACAACTTGAGCTTAATAAAATTGAATGAACACATTCCTGATAGCAATACAACTGTTAAGATTCATCAATATCTAGCTATTTTCTTCCCCGCATCTTAAAAGTAAAATACATAAACTTATTTGGGAAAATGCACCCCTTTACTAAAGCAATTTCAGTTTAAACAATAACTGTGATTTTTTTTTTCACTTTTCAATTGGAAACAACAACAAAAAAAGAAAAAACCCACAAATATATAGAGGGAAACTTCTACCACATGTGAAAGTATCCCATTTATAATTTAAAAATGGTATATGGTATATGGTTAGTGAAATGATGTAAGCATGCATGCCATTACACTGACCCTACACTTCTAAAAATCATGTTTCTTTTCCATGAATTGCTCTCCTATTCACATGGAAAAAAAGGTTTGAAGGAAAGTCTCACCATCCTCACTTCTAGGGAACATGCTGGCAGTACATCTTTGTACAAGATTGATACATTCCTCTGGAAATTTGTGGAACGTTTAATATCTTAGAAACCTCAAAAACTAGTGATATTATCTTTTCTCTGGTCTTCCTTATTCATTATCCAGCTATTGTAATAGAGATGAGGCCATTATACTATAAGGACTTGCAGCAGGTTCACCTTAGTCTCCAGGGACATACAGTTTTCTTTCACATGTTAAGTCTTTTGCAGTAGAGTTCCCTATGCAGTATATCCTTCAATTTTTTTTGATTGCTACTTCCATGAGCATAGATAATGGATTCAAGTAAAATAAGATCCTTGTTGAATTAAATCTTTTGAAAAGTTATTGTGATGTTGTTTCATGGCCCTGTGGTGAGGACTTTCACATTATATTTATATGTAATCCATGGTGAAGGTTGTCATTGTTGATCTTCAGCTCTAAATTCCTTCAAGTCCCTTGCATATTCAGCAAGAATGATTTACTGCATCGAACAATGGTAATCCCAAACGAAGCAAGTTGTGAAATAGTTTCAATGACTTTATCCATGAAAATACAAAAAGATGATTTTTAAAAATAGAAAACAATAAAGACCAAAATGGTTATCATAAGTGGCTTAAAACCTTACTGTAATCCCAAACAGGACACAGCAAAGGAAAAGAATGATAGTGAAGGATTAAAAAAATATGTTCAACTGGCATCTCAAAAAGATGCAGCATTAAAGTAAAATGAGCGATGAATTGCCTTGTGAAAATGAGAGGAGAATAAAATTGCCAAAAAAAGAATAGAGTTGACAGGATGAAAATATATGAAGAAAAATTCAAGTCTAAGATCTCAATATTGAAGTATTCTATGGGGATGTGACATAAGAGATATTGCTCACATCAGATTGATATGTGTTAAAATATAGACAATACTAGAAAGGTATTTATTTGTGTCTTTCTATGTGTGAATTATAATAGTTTATGAATAACATTAAAAAAAGGAATTCCAGAACACTTCATTGTGGTCATGTCAAGTCTGTACATGGAACAAATGGAACAAAGGAGTATTGTTGGTTTAAAATCAGAAAAGATGTGTACATCTTTTAACAATATTTATTGAATCTGTTTGCTCAAAAAATAATCTGAGAAGCTAAACCATGCAAAGAACAGGTCAACAGGATTAGAGGAAAGCTTATTATTAATAATATTCAGGTGACACAATCAAGGGGAACTTGAAGCACTTGCTGATGTATTTTGAGGACTGCATCTTTTAGTACAAAATGTAACTTAAAACAAACCAGAACTCTCATAATTGGACAAATAGAAAACATCATAATAAAGGAAAATAAGAGTGAAATTGTCAATGAGTTCATTTTACTTGGATCCATAATCAATGTTCATGGAAGAAGTCTGCAAGGAATCAAACAACATATTGGGTTGGATAAATTTGTTTCACAAGACCTCTGTAAATACTTGAGGAGCAAAGATGTCACTTTTCAGACAACATCTGACCTAAACCTTGACGCTTTCAGTGACCTCATACACACATCAAAGCTGGACATTGCATAGGGAAGACCAAAAAAGATCTAATGCATCTGAATGACAGTATAGATAAAGAATATTGGAAAGTGCCATGAGCTGCTAGAAGAACAAATCTGTCTTAAAGGAAGCACAGCCATAAAATTGCATAGAAATAAGGATGATGAGACTTCATCTCATGTATTCCGGATATCTTGTAGGAGAGACTTGTCCTTGGACAAAGATCTAAGTGTTGGTATAGTAGGAGGGAAGCAAAAATTAGGAGGCCTTACCATGACATAACTTGATACAGTGATTGCAACAGTGACCTCAGACTTTACAAGAGTTATGCAACACCAGGCAGCATTCCCTTTTATTGTACTTACTTCATTATATTTACACAATCTGCATGCGGATCACATAATCCAAGAACCTGGGCTATATGAGAACACAACATCAGGACTGGAGGAAGATTTATTAACAACCTGCTATAGTCAGATGACAAAATGTAGATATAGGTTACATAATTTGGAAACTGAAATGTGAAAAGAATAAATCATGCCCAACTATAAGACTCAAAGACAAAATTTAACACCTTCCATAATATTTTAACACATAATTTGCATATTTTATATTACTTTTTCTATTATAGCTTCTTATGAAAAAATATTGCAAATATGTTACATATGCTTTTAAAAAGAAAAAATATCATACTCTTCATTACAAGAATGAATGGCATTTTGCTGGATTGTCAAAATAAGTATAGGTGCCCAAAATAAAAATATTTGTGACATAAAATATTTCACTATCATCTGTATAAAACACAGAAGTTATTGTGACATATTTTTAAGCTACATAATGAAGTCTTCATGATTGAGAAGTAAAGCTATATTTTTTAGATCCTTGATGAGAAAATTGATGCTTTTTCACCATGACTCCTGGAATGAAAAACATGAACACATTAGCTAGGCTTTGCCAGTTGAATGATCTCTCATAATGTCAGAGCTAATGCAACAATTAAGGAAAATGCAGTGGAGAAACACAGTCAGTGTGGTTGATTAGGGATGGAAACATTGGAACTAAGTATTTGGACATAAAGATAAAAGGATCTGCAGGAGTAAAACCAGCACAGACTTCTAGCTAGCATTGACATTTTCTTGGGTGACTGATGAGTTTGTGTTCTTGGATGCCTTGTTTTGTTCCCCTAAGTACACCTTCAGATCTATTTTATATGACTTTTTTGTTTAACTATGAACTAAGCAATTGTAAATCATTTGTTTGTCTTTTTAAGTTGATTGGTTTGAATTTATGTTTTTGCTTTTGCATTTAAGAATCCTGAATGACATGGAACTACAGTATCCTAAAATGTTAGATAGGAAGAATACATGAAACATCCTTAATGTTAAGTACATATTGTTATGCAAGTGTTGTTTTCCTTTAAATAATAGCATCTACTGCTGAGCTCTGGGGGTGCAGTGGTTGTGTGCAGGTCTTTGGACCACAGGGTTGGCGGTTCAAATCCAGCAACAGCTCTCCAGGAGCAAGGCTGGGCTTCCTACTCCCACCAGAGCAGTGATGCGGGGAAAAACATAGTGTCTACAGTTGAATTATTTCAATCTGCATTATAGAATGTTTAAGGGACATAGAGTAATGGAAAATTATTAGACTTCACATAACAATCTAGATAGGTTATTCCTTTCCTCCATCCCCTCAAGTTATCATTATTATACATTATTATACAGGAGTGACCATTATTATATAGGAGAGTTCAAAGTTTTTTGGTAAAAGTCACTCTCTTTTATTTCCATGTTTCTATAATTTTTTCTTGTACTGGCATTTCTATAGTAAACATATTAACATGAGAAATGATCAAGTTTTCTAATTCCACCAGTTTCTATTGAAATATTAAGAAACATTTACATGATTTTTACCTAAATGTTTTCAAAAATAGCTCCCATATTGGGAGGTACCTGTAGTAGCTCCAAATAAAATGGTTTTAAAAAAAAGAAAGAAACAAGATGGAGTTATTCTCACATTAGGATTATAATCAAGTGAGAGCTTACATTTAATACATCATTATTATTTTATTAGGGTACATCACAAATCATCTCCATGGGACAAGTAGTAATTTTATTGGTAGTATCATTATTATAATCAATAGAAAAAATTTAAAACTATAGTGAGAAAAATAATTTATACATGTCAAAACAATCTTTTTGAAGGTAATGCATAAATTGTCAATTTGTACACCTCAATACTTAGGTGACTACACACTAAATACATGAAATACGAGGTTTGGAGATATGATAATGCTTCCAGTTGTACATATTTACAAAGAAAGAACCATGACTGATAGTCTAGCACATAGTATACTCACACAAAACAGAGAGTTTGTGAAAACAACAAAGCTGTGTTGCTACTGGGTCACCATTCATTGGCCAAAGCTTTGCTCTGATCAGTACTCCCTTTCCTGAGGAGGGCACTGGATACATGGGTACTTTAGAAAAGTTTGATGAAGAAATAAGATGGTCCACAGCTTTCAGAAAAAATATAGTGTCTTCAGTCTTGAAGTTTAATGTAAAACAAGCAGTCACTAACTGAGAAGACAGATAAGTCCACTGGAGGAAGCACACGAACCCTTTTGAACCAAGGACTATAAATAAGAAAATCCAAACCTGGAGGATGGCATAATATCAAAGTCTGAATTCAAGTCTAAACACCAAGTTTATGGAATGGTATGAATGATAGTGGAAGTCCAAAATCCATTGGCAGGATTTTATTTGTGGGTTGAGTCTAAGTAAATATCAACAGACCATAGTCTAGGAATGAGAACGGCCTTTATATCATCAGATAAAGAGGATTGTGAAGTTTATTTTAGCAGCTGTAGTTAAACTGGAAGGTAAAATATCTTGTCATTTGATATCCCTTTTGTGGCAGTCACCTAATCTGGTGTCAATTTGAGAATTCAGAGTGTAGGAGTGGAGTCTAGCTAGTCAATCTAGAGATAGCCAATGAGACCTCTATGTGGGCATGAATTTCTTCTCTGAGAATTCTGGGAAGCATGGTAATCCTTCTTGGAGGCAGAAGACACCCCTCTCTCAGTTCACTTCTTTGGGAACTTTCTATTGACAACACTACCAGTCTAAGAGACTTGACTGACAAGGCTGGCTCTCTGGAGACATCCCTGAGAGAAGTCACATAGACCTACCCTGATGCAGCAAGAAACTTGGACCTAGAAAAGCCACAGAGACCAAAGCCAGTGCTGAGATGCTTACAATGCCACTGAATCCAAAGACTTTCTACCCACTGACTTGTGATCGTTCTGCATTTGGTATGACTCCATGTGTTTCATAAGTTTGAAGAAGACTTTATAGACTGATACTGGACATATGGACTAATAACAGACTTATAGACTTGATCCAGACTAGGCTGGGATGTCTTCTCAATGTTTGATTGCTCTTGTACATATATATCTTTATTGTACACATATGTGTCTCAATTGGTTTCTCTAGTCTACTCAAACACACCTTTTGACCCATTTTGAATGTAGTCTAGCTTTTAGTTTATTGTCTGCTTTGTTTTCCATTGAGGCATTTCATTTTGTTCTTCTTGCTGTGACTTTTGTTTTTTGTCTTTGTTTGGTATGTTTTTCTGCAAAGGGAATCATAATAACTGGCTCTATGAAGAAATTAACTGGATTAATAATTGCTGGAAGGCACAGAAAAAGAGGGTCAGGGGAAATGGTGAGTCAACATTAAGGGTACAAAAAGTAAAAAATAAATGTTCAAAGTTGATTGTGGTGATGATTTCACCACCCTCTCTAATATGGTTGAACTATTGAATTGTATGGTGTGATAATTATATCACAATAAAGCTACTTATTTAAGATAAAAATAAAAATAGAAAGGCTATTGGTTCACCCTGGTGAAGTGCTCTGTGGGTAATCAAAAGGTGATCACTTCAAACCCATCAGTGGCTTCACAGCAGAAAATAAAATTGCTCCAATAAAGAGTTCAGCTTATGAATCCTCATGTGTCAATTGTACTATAATCTGCAAGGCACATTGCTGCAAACATTTTTTAATAATGGTCAACAATTACTCTAAAACAAAAATGAAAATGAAACAGGAAATTCAGATTATTGGAACTAAAAATCACAGAAAGGTATTAATAGAATGCTAAATTCAAGTGAAAAGTGAAATCATTATTGCTAGCAATTTATAGAAGTTATTTGAAAATGTAAATATTATTCTCTATGTATATTTATTAATACATATAACATGCAAAATTACTCTTTCCATGTTTAGATAAGTGAAAAATATAATTTTTAAAATCCTTAAAATCTTTTTTTCATAGGTGAGAGCTTAGTTTTACTAATAAAAAAGAGTGATACCTATCTATGAAGAATGACACAACAGTGACAACTGGGAAGAAGAGGTGGTTACCTTTAGAGGCAGTGAGCTAAGGTTAGTGATGGAGAAACAACTCATAAAACAAGGGTGAGAAGGTTGTACAATTGAACATCACTGAGTTATGTATGTACAAACTATTGTTTGGCAAATATATATTAATCTATACTTAATAAAATTAATTAGTTAACATATCAGGGTTATAATCACATGCTAAACTGCAATGTTTCAATGAGGACGAGCTGATGATTACTGAGTCAGACATTTTAAAAGTAATAAAAATTATCAGTACTCAAGGAAAAGTGAACAGAGATTTTGTTTCATTCTCAAGAGGATAACCAAAAGGACATTACACACATAAAAAGATCCACAGTTTAATTTGACATCAGAGGCATGTAAATTAAAATGACACTATGATATGATTTCATATTCACCACTTTAAAATCATAAAACAATAGAAATCCTCGTGGTTTCTATTTTGGAAAAAAGCTGTTGCTCTTAGTGAACTTGACACTATTTCGATCCAGAGTGACCCTACACACAGCAGAACCACATACTGCCCATTCCTGTCTTTTCCTCACAATCGCTCTTATTTTTAGGCCGTTACTGAAGCGAGTGTGTCGACTCACCATTTTGAGAGCCTTCATCCTTCTCGATGCCCAACTACATTACCACAGATGATTTACTCTGCCTGCAACTGGTCTCCCTTTCACCATGGGAAGAATCGTTAAGATGACGTCTCGGTATGCTTGTCTCTAAGAAGCATTCTCACTATACTTATTTCTAAACATTTGGTTTTGTAACTTCCTCTGAGACTTTCAAGATTCTTTATCAACACCATGTCTACGAGCACCTGTTTCTCTTACGTCGTGCCTTTTCAATATCCAATTTCCGCTTGCATGTGAGGCTATGTGAAATAGCATGGCTTGTGTCAGTGTACATTAGTCTTTAAAATGCCATCTTGCTTTTCAACACTGCACAGAAATTTTGTGCCGCAGATTTACCTACTGCAATGTGTCAATTCATCTCTTGACTTCTGCTTTCATGAGCGCTTATTTAAGATCCAAACAGGATGAAATCCTGAACCACTTCATTGTTCTCTCCATTTTTCATGATAACTATTATTCCAGTTATGGGGATTTGGGTTTTCTTTACACTAGCTATACTCTACACTCAAGGATGCAATCCTTGATCTTCATCAGCACGTGCTTTCAATCTTCCTCACTCTTAGCAAGCAGGCTGTGACATTTGTGTATCCTAGGTTGTTAAAAAGCATTACTCCAATCCTGATGCTGCATTCTTTTTCATATAAGCAAACTTCTCTAATAGCTTGCTAAGCACACAATTTGAGGAAAATTGTGAGAGGCTACAATGCTGATGTACAACTTTCCTGATGTTACACCATGCATCCTTCCCTGATCTTTTCCCATAACGCATTATGATCCATGTACAGGTTTTGCATTAGGACAATGAGGTGTTCTAGAATCCCCATTGTTCTTACGGCTAAGAATCATTTGCTGTGGTTCACATAACTGTGATCCACATAATCAAATGCTTTTGTGTGGAAACCTGTAATATTCACAAAAGTTACATATGCATAGTCTATGGTCTGCTAGTGGAAGCAGAGCTTCCTACTCCCATAAAAGTAACTCTCTTTGAAAGTCAACGGGCAGTTGTGTCTTGTCCTATGGGGTCACTATGAGTCGGTGTCAACTGGAAATACAGTATGTTTTTTGAGACGAACTTTCAGTTTCACACTTAGCAGCACATGCATCAGAAATGCACAATATTTACTAAGTAACATGAAATGTATTCTCAAGAGAATCATCTGTGAATGTTAAAACTGAAATGCAAACTAGTCATTAATATCATGGATAGATAAAATTTACAGTAAGATATTACTTTTAAAATGGTAATGTAAAATAGCTTGTATTAAACTAGGAAAATATAAAAATTGCCTTGGGTATTCAATATATTTATTTGTAGATTAACTATTTTAAAAGAATATTAAACACATATTAAGGATAAAAATATTTTTAAAATATGCAATAGTATTCCAAATAAGTCCCAGTAACAGACATACTTTAATACTGGAAATCATGAAAAAATAAATTAATTACTTTTTAAAATTATACTTAGGTAAAGATGGAAATAGAACAAAATCAGAATATGCACTAAATATTGGCAATGAAAATACCATATTTCTAAGTTAAAACTACCTATCTGATGTTCAAATGACTTTTTTTTTTGGCATCACTGTCCTCTGGAAATGACTTCAAGATATAAAATTATCTAGTAAGAGGGAGAATTTATGATGTAAGGTAATTTTATCCCATGCCAGAATCCTCTACAGAGCTTAATTATTATGCATAAGACTATTTAGAATATCATACGAGAAAGATTTTCACCTGTGTTTTATTGACTATGCCAAGGCCTTTGACTGTGTGGATCATAACAAACTATGCTGACCTTGAGAAATACGGGAATTCCAGAATAATTCATTGTTTTCATGTGGAAGTGAGACATTGGTTAGGAAGCAGTTTTGCTAAAAGAACAAGATTATACTGCAGAGTTAGAAATCAGGAGAGGTGTGCAACAGGATTATATCCTGTCATCATACTTATTCACTCTGTTTGTATACTGAACAAAGAGTTCGAGAAGCTGCGTTGTATGAAGAATATATGGCATTGGGATGGGTGGGAGGTTTGCTGACAACCTGCAGATGACAAAGTCGTGCCTGCTGAGAGAGTGGGGAACTTGAAATACTTGCTGATAAAGAATAAGCGTAGTAGATTCAGTATGGATTATAAGTCAACGGGAAGAAGTTCAAATGCTCACAACGGAGTCAGTAGGTAATAGCATAATAAATGGAGAAAAGGCTGAAGTTGTCAATGGTTTCATCTTGGTTGGGTCCACAATCAAGCCTCTTGGAAGCAGCAGTCAAGAGGTCAAAAGATGAGTTGCATTAGGTAAGTCGTCTATGCAAGACTTTTTAGAGTATTGAAAAGTACGGCTGTTACTTTGAGAACTAAGATGTACTGGCTTAAGCCATACTATTTTTAATAGTCTCATATGCATGTGAAAGTTGGACCTAAAATAAAGAAGTCAAAAGAAGAACTGATCCATTTAAATTTTGATGCTGGAAAATTGTAGCGAATTTTAGTGCCGGCGAAGAAAGTACCCAGACTGCTAAAAGGACACATAGATCCGTCTGGGAAGTAGTAGGACCAGAGTACCCCTTAGAAGGAAAGATGGAGATATTTTCAGGAGAGACCAGTCACTGGATAAGGCCGTCATGCTTGGTAGTGGTAAGGGCAAAAGAAGGCCCTCAAGGAGAGGGATTGACATTGTGGCTGCAACAAGTGAGCAAAAGCATAGAAATAATTATTAGGATTGACGCAAGACTGAGCCTGTCTCCTTCTGTTATGCATGAGGCTACTGCTATAGGTCAGAACCAACTCGATGGCACCACCACCCACATGCACACTGTGGGGTAGAACTATAAGTTCACAGTCCTTGCATTGGTGTTAGGGCACAGATAGCAACTTCTCAAAACTCAACTGGAATTCTAATGTGATAACCTTTGATTTAATCTTTGAGAAACGGGCTATAATGCAGCAATGCTGTATAACAAATGGAAAGAGAAAGATGTCATTGGCTTCAGGCAAAGCTTTCTGAATATTAAATTTGCAAGCACATTCAATGGCACAATTAATTCTTACTTGTATTACTAGAAGATAAAACAAAACCAAACAAAATTTAGAAAGAGAAATAATAAGTCATTTTTGTTTCTCCTTGTAAATTCTCTTGTGTCCTGCCTCAGAATTTAATTCACATATACAAATCCATTAATGGAAAATACTAATGACTCAATTTCTACTCTTCTTTAAATTGAAATTCTTTGAGAAGTTTGTGGAGTAAAAATGTTATATGTCAAAATCTTAGAAAGAGAAATCCAATTAAAAACACCTTCTTAAATTTGTTTTTCAATTACGCTCTAATCACACCTAGCCTATACTGCTCATAACTCCCACCCAAAAAATCTGGTTAAGGAAAATGAAGTGGTCTTATTCTCCTGTTTGTATTAATAAAGGAGAACCACGTTATCTGGAGCAAGTCAAGGCAATCCCAACATGAGACAGCCTGAAATGACTGGCAAGGGTCTTTTAAGAGAACACCTACAAGACTATATACACAAGAATACCTCATTGGTAATCATGGAAATGTCATGAGTAACCCTAATGAATATCTCACTATTAGCAGCAGAGGAGCGCGTACACTATTCTGACTTAAATAATGAGGGGGCTGACTCTAGAATGTGAGAAGGCTTCAATCACAGCAGCTCTGCTTGCACGACCACTTGGAGTTTATGGCAATAAATGTTAAAAACATTGGATTGATAAACTTTTCTTGAAGCACAGCACATATTTGATTCAGTGGTTCCCCAGAAAAGTATAACTTCCCCAGAAGTTATACTAACAGTGATATTAAATAAACTAAATTAGTAAAAACCACAATTAAAATCTGATTTGTACTTTCCATGTATTCACCTAAATATGCTAGCAGAATGTGAACTAACAGATATTATTAAGTAACTAAAAATTAAATTTATCTTTAAAGTTGGAATGCTCACAGAATTCAAATAAGCCACATAGCAGGAATGTGAGGAAACGTAATTAAATAAAAAAAGAAAAACTATTATAAAGCTCTTATGGAGTGAACAAATTATTTCATGTAAAAAGAGTAAGGGGCTGAGGCCTGGTGGCGTAAGTGGTTGAGTGCAGGACTGCGGCCTGCGGGCTTGGTGGTTCAAATCCAGCGGTGGCTCTCAGGAGCAGCACTAGGTAGCTCCCACGACCACCAGGGGCAGTGATGAAATTAAAAAATGAATGAAACAAAAAGGCTAGGTAAGGAATATACACATTTTTTGCTTTTGTGAAATGACTCTTCCATTTCATCTCTTGCATCTTGTTGCTATTAGGTGCTACTGAGTGCCTTCCAAATCGCCATTACCCCTGCACCAAAGAGGCCCTGTATCCTCTGTGCGGGCAGGCAGGCCAGTGTCTGAGCCTCCTGTGCTTACTAGCGACCATTTCACCAAGCATGATGCTCATCTTGAGGAAGCAATATAATTTCACATGAATAGTTATAAAATGGCAGGGTGAGTTCAGATTATGGTTAATTATAAAACATAAAATGTGCTTCACAAACAAATGCTTTTCATCATCTCAGCACCTTGCCTTTTCTAGAAATTTTGCATTGTGATCCAGTCCCATCCCTCTTAGTCCCACTGAAACCATTAATAGCCCTTCTTAGTGCTTTACATATTTGGATGGATGGATGGGTTGTGTTGAGAGTTGTATGAGTCCCCAATAAAATGATTTTAAAAATCAAGGTAGTCAGCTGTTCATGAAATTACATTTGCTAAATATAAAAGTCAAAAGAGGATGATACTTCATTGATTAATGTTTTATTTATAACAAAATTTGTTGGGCTTAAAGAAACTCTAGCTTGAGCCATTATCTTTTTCTCAAATTAAGGTCTTCTTGAATTATTTTAAAAAGCTAGCCTATTTCTCAAGTATGTTCCTTTATTTAAATATATATTTTTTAATATTCATAGAGTACCAAATACATGCTAAGTATTTTTAAGCTAAAAATGCATTCATAATAAAAACAGAGAGGCAATGTTATATTCCCACTGAATAAACTAAAAATAAATAAACAGATATGCACATATGCTATGAAGAAAATAAAACATGCACACTCACTCTCTTAAGCCATTGAGCTAATACTGACTCAATGTGACCCTATAGGTCAGAGCAGAAATGCCCCTGTTGGTTTCCAAGACTGTAAACTTTCCAGGAGTAGAAAGCATGATATGGCTCCTGTGGTTTCAAACTTCAGATATTCCAACTAGCAGAGCAACACATAACCATTACACATCAGTGTAATTTTACCCAAAATGGAATGAGTTTAAAACAAAGCATAACAAAAACCTTAGTGGACCATTCATGAAATTTCCGGGAACATTTATTTAAAATCTGAATTTGCTTTTTAAATATATTCCAATGTAGGAGAGTCCGGTCAAGATTGTGCCAAGGTAAGGAGTCCAGACGGGGAGCTCCCATAGATCTGGTGTCTGAGAGGTTAAGTGGGAAATCCTCAACAGAGGGAATGAAGTGCAACTACCAGAGGGAAATACAGGAGTTAATGGAGGAAGTAGCAGAAGCAATACACAAGATCGTCAATCTAACAAATAGACTAGAGGAGGCTGATAGAGGAGGTGATCTTAACAACAATCAGACTGAACTCAACAAAAGAGAAAGACAGTCAAATGAGATAATAAAAGAGGCAGAAGAAAGCCTGGATCAATGAGCAATGCCATGAAAAGGAACAACATCTGAAATGTTGGCCTACCAGAAAAAGCCACAGTGAAGAACTCAACAGCTAATTTAACAAGGGAATTTGTGGAATTAACAAGGGAATTTCTGAAAGAAAATTTACCCAACCTAATGAATGAGAATCAACCACTCATACAGGAAGCAGAGAGGACACCAAATAGACTAACTTCCAGGAAGAGCGTACCAAGGCATATAAGAGGGAAACTATCCAATTTCAAGGAAAAAGAGAAAATTCTGAGAGCAGCAAGAGAAAGGAGGACAGTCACATCCAAGGGCTCTAAGGTAAGAAAATGTGCAGAGCTATCAACAGAAACTATGAAGAGGAGAAGGGAGTGGACCAATATCTTCCAGAAGCTGAAAGGAAACAAGGCTTCCTTAAGAATTCTTTACTCTATAAATTACATATTAAGATAAAAGGAGAGATGAGGGTTGTCCAGGACCATGAAAACCTTAAAGAATTTCCTGTGAGACACTCAACCATGATGACAATCCTTGCTCACTCACTATGACCAGAAGACCAACACCCACCAAGGACAAACAGGAGAACATCATGTAGTTCAACCTTCCCCAGAAGTCAATGAACTGATCCCAATCATCAAGAAAATACAGCCACAGGAGGAAAACATGGTAAAAAAGGAACCCCCTCAAAAAAAAAAAACACACAACACAGGAATAAAAAAGGTGGTAGGAAATCATCGAAATCAAAAGTCACGAGATATCAATGAACACATAGACTAGGATTAACTCTAAATGTCAATGGTCTTAACTCCTTCATTAAAATAAAAAAGGCTGGTGGGATGGCTAGGAATACTAATTCATCAATCTGTTGTCCAAAGGAAACACATCTAAATTAAGCAGACAAGAATAAACTAAATAAATAAAAGGCTGGATGAGGTTATATCAGGCAAATGGTGACTCAAAAGGAAGCAGGAGTCGCAATCCAAATCTCAGACAAAACTGTCCTCAAGGTTCAAGCCATAAAAAGAGATAAGGGGAGGCACTTTGTAATGCTCAAAAGATCACTTGTCCAGGAATTCGTGAGCATAATAAACATATATGCACCAAATGAGAGACTCACAAAAATTGTCAAACAGACTATTCAGAACATGAAGAAAGATGTTACAGACTCAGCAATTATAGTAGGGGACTTTAATACACCATTCTCAGAAAATGACAGATATTTGAGAAGGAAGCTCAGCAAAGAGACTAAAGAACTAAATGCTACAATTAGGCAACTAGATCTGCTAGACATATTTAGAGCTCTCCATCCAAATGCAAATAAATACACATTCTTCTCAAGTCAACAAGGCACATTTTTGAAAATTGACCACATACTGGAACATAAGTCAAGCCTAAGTAAATTCAGACACATAGAGATTATACAGACATCTTTCTCTGGTCACCATGCCATAAAACGAGATTAATAAAGGGACCATTAGTAAAACAAGGGCAAACAGAGTATGAATAATGAGCTTCTGTGGCATGAATGTGTTCTGACCCATATTATAAGGAAGATCAAAACCTTTCTAGAAGTTAATGAAAATGAGAAGGTTTCATATCAAAACCTTTGAGATACAGAGAAAACAGATATCAGAGGTAGATTGATTGAAGTAGGAGCATATATGAAAAAGGAAAAGAGATTGATGAAATATACACTCTTGCAAAAGCTCCAACAACTAGAATATTGTGAACAGAATAATCCTTCCAACAGCAAAAGAAAAGAAATAATGAAAATCAAGATACAAAATGCAGAATATTGATGCAGCATAAAAATGGTTCTTTGAAAGAATCAATAGGCCACTGGCAAACCAAACCAAAGAAAGGAAAGAGAAAGCAATAATACACAGGATGAGGAATGAAACAGGGGTAGTCACAACAGACCCTAATGAGATTAAAAGGATAATCACAAAGTGCTATGAAAGTCTGTACTCCAGTGAGTTTAACAATGTGGAAGACATGGATAATTACCTAGAAAATAGTCCTTCCCTAAATTATCCCAGATAGAGGTCAAGAACCTAAACAAACCCATAAAAAAGATGAGATAGATATGGTTATCCAGAAGATACCAACAAAAAAAGCTCCTAGACCATATGGCTTCACTGGAGAATTCTAAAAGGCTTTCAGGGAGTAGCTGACACCAATATTCCACAAAGTTACATATGTTGTAGAGCATAGAAAAGGATATAAAACTCCCAAGCTCATTCTATGAAGCCAGTATAACTTTGATACCAAAACAGGGAAGGGATCCCACAGGAGTAGAGAACTATAGACCAATATCTCTAATGAACATAGATGCAAAATCTTCCACAAGATATTGGCCAATAGAATACAAATGTATATTAAATGCATAATCCACCAAGATCAAGTAGGATTCATCGTACAGATGTAGGGATGGTGACCCGGCCCACAGGTCATTCAATGTGATGTCCCGATCCGGAGGCCTGAAATGAAGATGGGCAGGAAACGCAGGAAATGGAGACAAGACAGGAGTCTGATCAAGTCTCGTTTATTGGGGCAAAGCTCAGGGTCTATAAAGCCAATGGTCAGGAGTAAAGGTCACAGCTTATGCTAATGGGGTAGAGTCAACAGGGGCCAATCCTGGACGAGTGCCAAATAAAGGAAAAAAGGTGTGCAAAAGGGGCTGTAATCCTCAACTTGGTCCGTATGCTAATGGGGGTATACAGGAGTGAAGCGGGGCAACTTAAAGCAACCAATCACAAGGCTACAATATGATCTAATGAACTAAAGGTTACAACATATGTAAGCACTATAAAACAATACAAAGGTATAGTGACTAGAATGTAACACAAGCAGAGCAAGCTATATAGTTTATACAAAAGAGTAAAATATAAACTAAACATAGATGCCACAAACCAATACAGGAAAAGGCTGTGTGTGTCACAGCGTGAGAGCATGACAACATGCGTCAGTGTAGGAGAGCGATCGCCGGCTCCTCACAGGATGGTTTAACAACCATAAATCCATCAATATTATATACTACATTGATAAGATAAAGTATAAGAACAATATGATAGTATCTATAGATGCTGAGAAAGGATCTGATAACATCCAGCACCCTTTCCTAATTAAGACTCTCAGGATGATAGGAAAATAGAAAGGCAGTTCCTCAAGTTAATATAAACTATCTATAAAAGGCTGACAGCTAACATCATAGTCAATGGAGAAATGACTAAATCAAACCTACAAAAAATAGGTGATTAGACAAGGATGCCCCACTCCTATTCAATATTGTACTGGAGATCCTAGCTAATAACATAAGACAACAGAAAGACATTAAAGAATCCAAATGGGAGAAGATGAGGTGAAATGATTGGTATTTGCTGATGACATGATTCTGTACATCGAAAATCTCAAAAGTTCCACAACTGGAATACTAACGGCGATAAAGGAATATGGAAGAATGACAGGATATAAGATTAACAAACAGAACTGAATCGGTTTGCCATATATATCCAACAAGATCATGGAAGAAGAGAGCATGAAGACAGTACCATTAATAATAGTTAAGAATAAATTGAAATATTTAGGGATATATCTAGCCAAAATTACACAAGATCTATACAAGGAAAACTATACTACAGGAGACTAAAAGCAACCTCCACATAAGGAGGAATATCCCATGCTCTTGGATTGGGAGACTCAATATATTAAAGATGTCCATCCTACAAAGAGCACTTTATATAGTTAATGTTATCCCAATTCAAATATTCCATCAACCTCCTTCAGAGAACTTGAAAAACTGAACACCAATTTCATATGGAGAAGGAAGAAGCCCAGAAGTAGTAGAGATCTCCTCCAGGAGAAGGACACAGTTGTAGGGCTCACACTACCTGACTTTCCCACCTACTAAAAAGCCACAGTGGTCAAAACAGCATGGTACTGGCATAATGACAGATACACAGACCAATGGAAAAGAATTAAAAAATCCAGAAATAAAATAATTAGATTATAGACAACTGATTTTTGATAGGGACCCCAAAAGCATCAAGTGGGAGGGTGATGCCCAATTTAACACATGGTGCTAGAAACAATGGAAAGTCACATGTAGAAAAATGAAACCGAATCTCTACCTCATCCCACGCATGAGAAAAAAACTCAAGGTCGACCTTCGACCTAGAAGCAAAACTCCAAACAATCAGGACTAATAGTGAAAGATTCAAGAAAAATCTAAGAACCTTGACCCAAGGAACACATAAGCTAACTTCAATAGGACAGGTACAAATTCAGGGAGATCTGAAATTGACAGATGGGATTTACTAAGAATAAAACACCTGCGTACAACAAAAACTTTACCAAGAGTGTATCTAGGCAACCCACAGACTGGGAGAGGAATTTTAGCAACGACAAAACAGACAAAGGGCTTATTACAAAAATCTACAATACCTTCGTTGCCTGCAAAAAGAGGAAAACATATAACCCTTTGAAGAAATGGGAAAAATACCTGAAAGGAGTTTCACTAGGGAGGAGACCCAGATGGCTAATAAACATATGAGAAAATGTTCCAGATCATTAGCCATTAGATAAATGCAGATCAAAACAATGATCAGGTACCATCTAATACATTTGTGGCTAGCCCAAGTCAGAAAACCAGAGCAATAAATGTTTGAGGGGAGGTGGTGAAATGGGAACACTTCTGATTGCTGGTGATCCTGTAGATATGTACACCTGCTATGAAAAGCAGTCTGGCAATACTTAATGAAAATGGAAATTGAGCTACCTTATGATCCAGCTATCCCTCTACTAGGTATATACCCAGAAGATGTAAGAAACAAACCACCACCAGTGGCATGCATGCCAATGTTTATTGCAGCACAATTCACAATCACATTGGAAATGATGTAAATTTCCATCAGTAGATGAGTGGATCAGCAAACTCTGGCACATACACACAATGGAGTACTATGCTTCACTCAAAATCACTGATGAGCTCATGAAACATATCTCCTCTTAGGAAGAACTGGAGGCAATTATACTGAGCAAAGTCAGTCAGTCACAAAAGGAGAAGTACTTTATGAGACGCCTGAGCTAAGTTTAACCAGCATGGTAGGTGTAGAAGAGAAGCCTCCTCTGTTACAAAAGTAGGGCTGAGATTTAGGGAAAGGGGATGAGGGTAGACCAAACTCAGGGAGGTACATGCTTGATGAAACACAATAATGAGAGAAGGAAAGAAGGGGAAGGGAGAAAAAGGGAGTTCAAAAGTGTAAGGATAATGGAGGAGCAGGGCACTAATCTACCAGGGGGAGATGGAGTACCAGTTTTGTGTCCACAGAAGCCAGAGTGGGCATACAGATCTGACCTTGAGGCACCCAAACATGAGGGCAGTGTAGACACGTGGAAGAATGTATGAAAAGAGAGAGTTACTTGGCTGGACACAACCAGAGCCAGACTGACCTTCTCCCTGGAAGTGGGCATGGTAGAGAACAGGTTGAGGGATGGGAGAGCAAGGCACACTCACAGGGAGACAGGCAAGAAGGAAGGAAGAGAAAGCGAGCTGGCCTGCTCCCCACACTAGCCCACGATGCTCAGAGGACTGTACCCTTGTGGGGACCTAATGAGTCACAGAAAGGACTGGGCAAAGAACAACAGTATCACAGTCTTCCTACTGAAGCAGACAGTGACAGAGAGCATTTTGGGGGTCACTTGGTGGGGAAGCATTGTGGACTGTCCCCCTAAAATTGATCTAATCAAGAAGAGAGCATAATCTGCTGGACAGTTTGGAACAGAGAATGACTGGTCTGATGGATCCTGGGGGCACGGGGGAAGGGACGTTAAGGGAGCATGGATAGGTTCATGGACTAGGGGTGGGGTGGGACAACAAGTGGTCCAGAATCAACAAATACATATATTTATAGGTTTATTACTAAGGTAGCTCCCTCATTGGTCCCTCACAAAGGTGCTCCCTCAATGCAGAAACACTTTGTTCTTTGAATCTGGTATCCCATGATGCCCACTGGCGCAATATGATCACGGAAGTAAAATGGGTGCATAAGCAAATGTGGTGAAGAAAGCTGATGGTGCCCAGCTATCAAAGGATGTGGCGTCTGAGATCTTAAAAGCCTGAAGATAAACAAAAGGCCATCTAGCTGAGAAGTGTCAAGCCCACATGGAAGAAGCACACCAGCCAGTGTGGCAACAAGGTTTCAAAAGAATTAGGTTGCAGGTATCAAGCAAAACAAAACAAAACATATCACCCTCCAGAGGAGATCACTGAGGACATGAGGGGGCATGAGCAAAAGTGGTGAAGAAAGCTAATGATGCCCGGCAATCAAAAGATATAGCATCTGGGGTCTTAAAGGCTTTAGGGTGGAGTTACCAGATGGGTGGAGGGAAAGTGGGGTAGAAAGGGGAAGCCAATCACAAGGATCTACACAAAACTTCCTATCTGGAGGACAGTCAAGGAAAGATGTTAGGCAACGTAAAATATGACAAAATCATAATAATATATAAAATAATGAGGGGTTGTAGGTCAGGGGGAGTGGGGAGAGGAAGGGATGAGAAGCTGATAATGAAGGGCTCAAATGGAAAAGCAGAGATTTGGAGAATGATGACAACAGCAGGAATGTAGAGGTGCTTGGCACAGTATCTGTATGCATGTATTGTGATAAGTGATGTATGAGCTCCCAATAAGATGATTTAAAAATATATTCCAATTTATCTTATTATCACACATATTGTTGCTTTTAAAATTTTAATTCAGAGTAATTCTTGTCTATCCTGTTAGGAAGCCCTGGGTCCAGCCCCTTACTGCAAACCTGTTAGCAGACTTTTTTTTAGATAATTAAATGGATATAATTTGAGATAATGTCCCAGATTGAAATTAGATTTATCTCTTTAAAATGTCTATTTTTTTTCATAGTCTTCACCTTCCATTCTCAGGCTACCACATCTAGATTCCTTGGAATCATACTTAATTATTTTTATATGACATTCTGTATATATTTGAGTATAAGCCAACCTGAATATAAGCTGAGGCATACTGACTTGAACATAAGCCTAGGGTAGGAAATGCAGCAGCTACTGATACATTTCAAAATAAAAATAGATACCAATAAAATTACATTAATTGAAGCATCAGTCAGCTAAATGTTTTTGCCTATTTATTGTCAAAGAAAAACAGTAAGCTCGCTCTGTAGGTGGAAAAGAGGGTCAACAAGAGCAACATGGTAACCACGATGACTTTAAAAGCACAAAAACCTTAGCTCAGTCAGCAACCAACCTGAAAGCCAAGAGTTAAAATCCTTCAAAACTGGTTTCCTCATCTTCATCTGTATGTCCAGAGTTCCAGCCTTAGCTGGTGTGAAGTTATCAGCATAGACATTGGCACCATCATTGAGTTCAAAGTCATCACCATTCTGCTGTTGCTTTACAAAGCACTGTCTTCACTGCCATCCATAGCATTACTAATGTCATATTTCTTAAAGGTGAGTTCCAGCATTTCCCATGCATCACAATCCCACTTTGCTAACAATTCTATGTCAGGCTTCATTAGACTTCCAATTTATATCAGTCTGGCTTGACCAGATACCATCCATTCAGGCCACACATAGTCTTTGAAAGGTTCATTTAAACACACAATTAGGAGCTGCAATACAGATGTAAGCCCACCTGCAATAATGGCCACAGTAACTTGAAAAAACTTTGCCGATCTGTTTTATGTCATCAGATATGGGGTCTCTGAACATATTCCAAATTAGCAATGATTTTTTTTCTTTTTTAAGGATGCTCCTGGCTGTCCATTCCAAATTTCTTCCAGCCATCTTTTTTTGCTCCATCTTTATCCATCCAGTCTTTTATAGGTGTGGCCCCCCTAATTCGTTATGGGAATTTGACCTCTTTAGGCAAGGTTTTTCTTTTTAAAATAATGACAGGCTGCAGATTAGCTCCATTAGCCAAACACAACAGAATGACTGTGAAAGGTTGTTTTTTCATTTCCTATGTTTCTGAGTAAAATATTTTTGTCTCCCACACTGGTCACAGTTCTGTTGCTTGGATGATCAATGGTCATAGGTGATTCATCCATATCCCCAATATCTTCCAGGTCAGAGTTATGAATCTTTCTTTGTTTTATGATGAATGAATGGGATGACATCACTTTTTCATCAAGGTCCATGGCAACTTCTAGGAAATCTTTGTTTGTTTGTTTTTTGCTGTGAACATCGGGCAAATCTATTCATGGAGCAGTACACCACCCTGCTGATGCAACACAATTTTCAATGTCTGGTTCTTTATTTTTTTGTGTATAAGAGAGAAGTTTATACCAAAGAGTATATTGCATATTAAGAAAACATTCCAGCCTAGTCCAGATCAAGACCATAATAAGTTCAATATTAGCTCATTTTCTGATACCATTCTATAAAGTCCTCTTCAGACTCACACAAAACATACAATGACTATGAATACAGGAAGATCACTGACCACTGGGTGGAAAGTTTTATGGCTCTTGTGGTGGTCTGGTGCTTTTAATGGACATCTTTAGCCATTTGAAGGGCACATAAGCAAATTCCCATGCATGTTGCACAGTAACCATTTTGTTGACTCTCCATATCCCACTTATCCAATGCAGTCTCCAGAGCCCAACTTTGAGCCTTTTTGTTTTTTGTCTTTGGAATCTTTTCTAAGTTAGATTTCATTTTCCATCACTCCGTCACTTGTTTTTCATCAACACAAAAGTCCCTACTTGAAATAGTTTTTGCTTTCTTCTGCTCTTAAAACAATCTTAAGTTTGAAACCAGGTTCATATAGCCTGCATTTTTGTTTTGGTCCAGGAATAGAAAGATTGGGATCTATTTTTAACAGGATTAAAAATAAAAGAATTTAAAAAAGATTTTCATACCATAGCAAATGATTTCTCAAAAATATTCCATAAGTCCTACTCTAAAAATAAGCCCTCATTATAATTCTTAAAATAGGTAAATTTA
Organism: Nesogale talazaci; assembly: GCA_004026705.1. NCBI lineage: Eukaryota > Metazoa > Chordata > Mammalia > Afrosoricida > Tenrecidae > Nesogale > Nesogale talazaci. Next base: position 81,188 of record PVJH01003136.1, read on the forward strand.
TAGAAAAAAATGGTGGTGTCCAGGTAATTATACATATAAACAAGTAAAATCAATTGACAACAGAATGCAGCAAGACAGATAGACTTTACCATGGAACCATGGAAAACAGAGAACACCCCCCCCCCCCATTCAAAGAATCACACTCAAAACATACCACAAGATCCAAGACATGCTGGATCGCCAAGATGGCTGACAGTGATTCAGGGTTTGGAGTGTTTGGTCTGATAATATTCCAGAATATGATGACATGACTATGTTTGCAGAGAGCAGCCCGTGTCAGGGCTCGTACTGTACACACTGTGTTATTGCACTTGCTTCATTGCTACAGGCACTGCCTTACCGCATGCACACAACACAGTTTGTATAGTATGAGATCTAACTCAGACTGCAAGCATAGTCAACACTGGGTCCAGATAGGGGTTAATAAGAAAATAAAAAATAAAATATAGCAGACTAAGTACTGTAAATAGATGCATTGTTTATCTAAGAACAGAGATATACCAGTATTTATATTCAGCAATGCTTGGGTAGAGCAAGGAGTGTAACCCAGACTGTAAAGGCTAAGTCATTGGTCACAGCCCTGGAGAAGAGCAACCACATGCAACATTCTTCTGACAAGGATGTGGTGCCCCCCTGGTACCAGCACACAGAATTGGACAGGTTTTTGCCCAGTATGGCACAGACAACACAGGTTGCTGGCAAGCAGGAGAAAAGACAAGCAGTGATGTCCGCAGTCATCAGACACCTCACAGAGGCTGCAGGTGCCCACAGAGGAGCCAGAGAGACCAGAGAACTCCCACACTGCACCGGAGAACAGGTAAGTGGGACCCTCACTCGAGAATAACCTGAGGGGGCTTTTTCACAATAAAAAGTGTACTGAAAAACTCGGCTCATTCACAAGTACATGTAGTATCTATTCTATTCATCTGGTAATACCATTGACTATAATTTTAAAGTATTAGGTTTGGTACTCTGCCTATTACTAAGTCAACCTGCTTGAATATTGCAGTGACCTTAAGCTGGTCTCCCTTTTTCCTCCTCACTCTCCTACCACTTAAGTGCAAGTGTGTATTTAAAGCAGGAGTCACATGATGCAACTCACCCCCTTCTGTTTTTTCCTTCCCATTCAGATTAAAATTAAGATCTAACATAATCACATCACACCGACTGCCACTGAGTCCATTGCAACTCATGGAGACCTTACGGAACAGGGTAGAACTAATTCTTAGTTACTGAGATTAAATCTTGGCAGGAATAGACAGTTTCATTTTGGTTCCACAAACTTCGCAGTTAGAAGATAAACGCTCATTCCGCAGCACCACCAGAGCTCCTTAAGATCTCACACAATCAAAACCAAACTGATTCTAGCACATTGAGGCAGGGTTTCTTAGATTGAAAATCTTTATGACACTAGAAAATCTGATCTTTTTTTTCCGAGGAGCGACTTGGGGTTTGAACTATTGACTTTTAGAGTGGATTATTTATCCTACAAGGGTACAATGGTTCCTGAAGACCTTATACGTCTTCTCCATCTCTTGTCCTTACACCATCCACCTTGACCGCCTTGGACCAATTATTGTTCCTCAAGCATGACAAGCAGGCTCCTGCTTTACACACTTTGTATACATTATTCCTTCTCTATGAAGCACTCATCCTTCTAATAACTGCAGCGCCTTCTCTGACATTTCATTTGCTCTGAGATTGTCACTGCGCAGAAGTTCTTTCCGGTGAAGATTTTCCTCCTCATGCTTTTGAATACCCACTCCCTCCACAGTGCCAGACCCACTGCTATTTTCTTACTAATATTTTTTTTACTTCACTTTGCATTATGTATGTAATTACTTGAAATGATATTCTATATTGCAAGAATATAAGCTATATTAAATAAGATTTTGTTTTGTTTATTTCTGTAAGCACCACACAGAGTTCCAGGCAAGAGGATCTTAGCATTGTGCCTGCATTTTAAGAGGTCCATGATAGAGTAAGGAGACTCATAACAGAGTCATTAAAAACTGCAAGGAAACCTGTTAGAAGACTCCTACCTTGCATTTCTACATGCTTGCTCTAGAGGTTCTTGTTCTGGGGTATCTTTTGCAGTATATTTTATAGTGAACAAAATAGATCATGCTGGGGAAAGGAAGAGATATATGTCTTGGTCAAGAGAAAACAAACAGTGCTTCCCTTCAGGGCACATGTTGGGCAGGCTTGATGGTATCCTCCTTAAAGCCAGGGGCATTCTCTAAATTTGAGTTTCTGCAACTGTGACCCTCTGTGGGCACAGCATTAACCAGACCCTGCTCCTCACCCTCATGCTAATAGAGGACACAACACTTGCACTTTCAGCTAAAGCATAAGAAATAAAATCTTTTATCTTTGACCCAGGAGACTCATGCCTTCTTTATAAAAATGTGGAAGGTTAATCTCTTAGTGTTTAAGCATCCCTATGTGTTGTTTCATTGGTCATTCATCTGCCAAAAATCTCAACTTTTTAAGCTGCTTGAACACTTTCCCCAATCCTCAATTTACATGCCCATGTTTAAAACAATCCATGTTTTAGAAGATATTTATTAGCACTGCTAATCTATATTCTTGATAAAGAGAATTGCATTTTAATGTTGTAAAGATGTATGGTCTTATGCCATTACTTTCATCAGAGACAGCGGTTTTAAATATGGGGAAAATCTATGTGATGAAATTGCTTAGGCAAGGGAAAGATCAAGTTAATTTAATTAACTGGTAAAGTCTCTCCTCTCAGGCAACATGAATGCAATATTTTTTGTGTGTGGCATAAAATGAAATATCATCTCAAAGTTACAGTGACTGCTCTTGCTCCTTTTAATATTTTATAGTCCCAGAGATTCTCACAAATTAAAGTGATGCTTTACCAGTTACACAGTGTACCTGAGGATATCTTACAGTATTAAATATTCCATAGCACTCTTAAATTTTAATACATACAGTTTCCGATATTCCATGCACACTAAATAATATTCATTATATTCATGATTAGACTTATATTGGCTATTTGAGGCAGTAGAAATTATTATATGATGCTATTGCATGCAATGAAACTGACAGTTATCAACATATTTTCTGATAAAAGAGAATTTATTTCATGAAACCCCATTTCAGTGTTTGAAAATGGTATATAGATTTACTTGATAATTTCAAAATTAGCTTTATAAATTTTATCCACAATTTCAACAGTCAAGTTACTCTAAATTGAAAATAGCTTTGCTTATTTATTTTATTTACTTATTTTTTTAGTGATAAGTATCCAGGGACTCCAGAGGAGTCTTGGTGGCCTGGGGCAACACATTGAGCTGCTAGCCTCAACCTTAACTGCTCAGACCCACCACAGCTGCCTTTCAGGCGAAAGACAAGGCTGCCTGCTCCTGCAAGGATATGCGTTTCAGAAGCACAAAGGCGCAGTTCTACTCTCTCCTCATCTTAAAATGATTCGCAATCAACTTGGGAGTAGTGAGTTTGAGGGGTTTTTTTTCTTTTACTTTTAAGGACTACAAAGTCTTGAGGGGCTAAATGGAAATATTATCAATACAATATAAAGTATATAAACACCTCAAAAATGAATACAGTTATTGATTATGCTATATTGGAGACAAGAAAAATGGATGCTACAAAATAAATATATAACAATTTATGAGTCATGCATTCATAAACTAATTGTCACCAGTTCAACTATATTCACTCAAATATAAACAATACTGTAACAGATATAATTTTGACTGTTATTAATTATGAAAACATATCTATAAAAGTAGGGTTTTTTTTAATTAAAGAGCATTACAAATATTTAGGTATGTGAAACTGGGCACTATATTCGAATCCCTTCATGGGCCTCATAGCTGTAACCACAAACCGATTTTATTCCAATATTATGCTTATGTATTCAATTTGTACCTAATCCATGAAAAATGTTCTTAATTGAGTAACTTTAGCAATTCAACTTTTTAGTAAGTTTCATCGCTAAAACCTTATATATTTTCTTTTACCAGTTTCTAAATCTCAGTTTTAATTTTTAAGAAAAGATAACTGTAGCATTATTGGGTTGTAATATCCCTCTCTTAAAAATTGTTTTTTGTTTTATGAAATTTACAAAGTAATTGAGGTTTCTTGCTAAACTTCTTTTATTTATCTGGAGATAGCTTATTTTTTTGTTTACATGTTCTCAGAATTCCTTATTTTTGAAATTTAAATTTTGAGCAGACATATTTCAATGTACATACTTTGATTTATCCCAGAAGCATTCTTGGTGTTTATTCCAGAGACATATTATGGCTTTTGGTTTCTCAACTCAGAATTTTCCCTGCAGTTTTCTTTTTTCTAATATTCTGAACATTTTTCTTCTGAAAAACTATGGATTTTACTTCTGTTTGATTTGTTCTCTTTTCACATTCAGAAATATTTATCATTGCACAGCTATTTATGGTAAAGGAAATATGCAAATTGTTTGAGAGGAAAGTAACCATTTTAATATCCCAATTACATACCCTTGCCATTTAACTACATATAGAAGTCATGTCAAGTGATGACTGACATTTGAAACATGCAAATCTAATTTCTAAAAAGCAGAAATTTTCTGAAGTGAACATTTGCTTAGTGACTTAGGTAAGGGGCATATATTCAGAGAAAATATTGTCATGAATATAGTATTCAAGGATAAATATTATTTCCAACACTGTTCTTTTTCTAATTATAACAAAGTACATTGTCACTTTACACATTGTACAATTTTACTTTTTAATCTTAAATAGAACCCATCAAATGTCAATGGGGAGGAGAATCTCTTGACTTTCGGTTTCATATATTTCACCTAGAGTCACCCAATCTTTCATTTTCCACTCCATATATTTCATTTATCAAGGTATTTCTTAGAGAAACTTGAGACTCTTCTAGTAATTTTTATTTACCTACTTTGCTAATGTAGATCTCTTATCCAAATTGCTTGTAGTTGTTAGTTGAGAGCAGAGTGGCATTTTTTTTCTAAATAATAGACCTGACTGATTTTAAAATTTAAGTCATATATGCCATTTAATCATGTCATAAAATCACCAAAAAAGAAACACCAAAGTGGGTCCATTTTCTTTTCTATCATCATAATGTCTAAAACCTCTGCTTTTATAGACTGACTATTGCAACTCACTTTTTTGTTTTGTTTTGTTTTTTTGGGCGGGGGAATCACTGCCCTCTGGTGAGAGTGTGAGACCCAGTCTTGCTACTGAAGAGCTACTGCTGGATTTGAACCACCAAGCCAGTAGGCCGCAGTCTTGCATTCAACCACTACGCCACGGGGCTCAGCCCGCAACTCACTTCTAATTGCTGAACCAAACATATGGGGTTCTATTTTCACTGTGAACAATGCCAAGCTTTTAACAATCACTAATTATTTGCTTGTGGAAGAAAAGAAAATTGCAGGTACCCAATTCTCTGTGTCTGGGTTATCAATATCTCTTAACTGGATGAATACGAGTAAGGAAAGTATTATGTGTATTTTACTAAAGGATTTCCATCTCCATAATATTATAACATACATTTTTATCTCTTCTCCTGTCCCTGCATAAGCCTTGAAAAAGTTATTTATGATGATATTTGTATATTGGGCTCAGAGATAAGTTTTGGCTTAAGTTAAGCAAAAGCAAGTAGGCCAGCCAGTATCGCTTTTTTTTTTAATAGCCCAGAGAAATGCCTGGGTTATAATAATGTCAGAAGCCATGTTCTGAAGTGGCACAGCAAAGTTAAGTATCCTAACTCTGTGCATCTCCATAAAAGTTGACTTGGTTTTATGGGGATGAAGGAGAAGAGTTTGGTACAGAATGTGGGAAGACTAATGTTCAAAACGATAAAGGATTCAAACCATCCCTATGGCTTTAGAACAATAGCACTGAAAACACTATGAGTCAGCAATTGGAAATAAGGGTCCATCTGAAGCCAATTCTAAATCCAATAAAATGCTCACATTAAATCTCATACACATTCCGTTGTCTAAATAGTAAATCTGAGATCATGAAGTTCTTCAAGCTTGAGATAAGGGCCAAGAGATTAGCAAGAGAGACAATGAAGACCTGACCTTTTTTATCTCTTTGCTTGTTGCTTTCCAGTGCCTTGAATTAAGTGTATAACCCTTGGTTAAACCTTGTAATCAGACCATGGAATAATGAAATTGAATTTCTCTAAAGTCCCACATTCCTGAAGTTAGTGGAGAGTGATATCTATTTAGAAGTGAAAAAATATTGAATAACTGGACCAACACTTGTGTTACTTAGAAGTATAAAACCCAAACCCAATCACACCCCCTTTAGCGAGTTGATTCTGAGCCATAGTAGTCCTGGAGGACTGAGTAGCATGGCAAAAGTATTTGATTTCAAACTATAAAGGGAAAAGCATTTCCTTTGAATTGATTCTAACTCAATACAATCATCCAGGACGAAATAAACCTGCCCCCTGAGTTTTCCAATACTAAAACCATAATCAAAGCAGATTGGCCCATCGTTGACCTGTTGAGGGTTTGTTGGGTTCAAACTGTCAACCTTTCTGTTAGCAGTCCAGTGGTTAACCACTATAGCACCAAGGCTTCTTTCACTGTTATTGTATTCTAAAGGGTAAAATATCATTTAAGAGATAATTTTCTCCTCAGAACTATCTTTATCAGAAATGTAAAATATAAAACATTTTGCAAGTAATGTGCCTGCATAAATAGGCAGTCACATATTTGCATGCATGGAAATGAACTTTAGCAAAAAATTCTGGCATAGTCATACATGTATTTTCCAAGTACATTTTGTGACACTTCTAGAAGCAACTTTTGACCTCATTTACTTGTCCTCCAATATTCCTGGTAAGTCATATTTTTCTTTTAATTTTCTATGGATCTCTTAATTTTCTTAAATCTCTACATTGTTTGTATAGAAATTTGATAACAATGTCATTTTTTGCTAAAATTATGGTAGTTAGAATAAAATTAGAATAAAAATTTAACCCAGTATCATAAAGTCATGGATCAAGTTTGGTATCCACAGGTTAAACAGTTGAATGTAAAATGCTTATAGGATAAGTCTGCTTATGTCATTTCTCCTTGGTGTCAATTGAAATAGCAACCTTGAAAATGTTGTCTTTGAAAAGAGTCTTTGAAAAGAATGTGTTGTTCAGCTACTAAACAAATGTAAAATGTATGCGATATGTGTGAAAGAAACCATACATATACTCAACTAAAGTATCTATAAATATAGAAAATATACTTTAGATTGCTTTATAATTTGGAATATTCTCCTTAATATATTTAATTATTTCCTTGTTAGTAGAACCCAATCAAAAATGGTAAGATACACTCTTTGTCTGGATTCTATAGAGGCAAAATCAATGACAGGAATGTGCCTGCATTTATATGTCTACAAACACACACACATACTTGTCTGTCAGCCACAGAGATTCTAGACTAAGAAAAGATTGCTAGGAAGAAAGTAGATGGTCGCATTGGTGGAGGAAGGACTCCATAAAGACCCTAGGCATAGCATGGAAACATTGTAAGTTACTGAAGACCTAACCAATGGAAGCAGAATATTACCAGAGACTATTATAATGCTGGGCGATAGACACTTTGGGATGGATAGCAATTGAAATGTGATTGATGAGGAACTGCTTTCCAAAGACATTTCCAGAACTACTTTGAATAATAGTACTGTCTTTAATGGAATTGTATCTATTTACCTTCAAGGAAATCCAATTAATACAACTCTAGTTCAAATGTATTCAACAACCATAAATTATAGTGATGAGGAAATTGAAAAATTTTCCTAACATCTTCATTCAGAAATTGATCAAACATGCTATTAAGATGCATTACTGGAAATTGGGATGCAAAATTTGGAAACAAAGAGGAAAAAACAGTTGATAATTATGGTTTTGGTGAGAGAGATGAAGTGGGAGATCACATAATAAAATTTCCAGAATCAATAATTTGTTCACACAAAATACCTTTTTCAAGAACATGAAAGGCAACTATGTCCGTAAGATTTTCCAGATGGGATACACAGAAATCAAATTGAATACAAATGTTAAAATATACAATGGAGAAGCTCAAATCAACAGTTTAAATGAGTCCTGTTGCTGACTTTGGAACAGACTATCAATTGCCTATATGTAATTTCAAGTTGTGTTCAAGAAAATTAATACAGTCCACCCAACCCAAAACACTACCTTGACTACATCTCAACTGAATTTTGAGAACATCTCAAGCAATTGTTTCCTGCACCAAACACCAAAAGCAGAAAATCTACTAAACTGTTGAATGACATAAGGAGCGTCATTCTTGAAGAAAATAAATAAGTTCTTAAAAAGACGAAAATGAAAGAGAAGATTAAAGTGGGTGTCAGAAGAGGATCTGAAGCTTATTCTTTTTTTTTGGGGGGGGGGGCATCACTGCTCTCGGTGGTGGGAGTAGGAGCTGAAGCTTATTCTTAATCATAGATTAAGTGGAAGAAATTATAAGGTTGGAAAGGTGAAGGGAAAATTTCAAAGGGCAGCTCTTGAAGATAGAGTCAAACATTATAAGGAAATGTGTAAACATGCAGAGTTAGAAAACTGAAAAGGAAGAACACATTCAACATATCTTAAACTGAAAGAACTCATAAAAATCCAATCTTCCAGTTGTAATATTGAAAGGTTCTTTCAGTAAAATATTGAATAATACATGAAGAATATATTTTATAAGATGAAAAGAATAAACAGTCACTATACCTAAAATAACTAGTTATATACAGTCAATCATTTCAGGAGGCAGTTTGTGAGCAATAACCAGTGGTAATGAAGGAAAAAGTTCAAGCTGCATTGAAAGCACTCATCCAAAATCAAGAATTAATGGAACACCAACTGAAATGAAACATCAAGCTGATAAATCACTGGACTTCCTCACTAATTTATACCAGGGAAGAGAGTTTCTCGGATAACTGACAGGGAGAATTTCGTTTTTGTATCAATTTCAACAGAAAACATAAATTTTAAAATATCATTAATATCACATGCATGTATAATTTTTCTCAAGATCATCCAACAACAGTTTCAACAGTGCATTGCCAAGAAACTGCCAGAAATTCAGGTCTAATTTCGAAGATGACTTGTAATAAGGTACATCATGCCTGGTGTCTAGAGAATCTTGGCTGAGAGCAGAGCATTCTGGAAAGATATTTATTTTTATGTTATTAACTATATAATAACATTCAACAGTGTGGGTCATATTAAACTATGGATAGCTTTGAGAAGAACAGGAATTCCAACGTTACTCATTGTGCTTATGAAGAACTTTTTCATGGACCAAGAGGCAGCTGAATGACCAGAACAAGGAAATAACGCATGGCGGAAAGTCAGAAAAGCTGTATGTCAGTTACATTCTCTCACCATGGTTATTAAATCTTTATGCTGAGCAAATAGAGGAGCTAGATTATATAGAGAAGAATGTGACATCAGGATTGTAGGAAAGCTTATTAACAACCTGCAAGATCCAGATGGATCAATCTTGCTTGCTGACAGGAGGATCTGGAACACTTGCTGATTAAGATAAAGGATTGTTGCCTTCCAGAGAGATTGCAGTTCGATATAAAGAACAAAATCTTCACCAATCTACAGTAGGTAACATCATGACACATGGAGAGAAGATTGAGTTTGTCAAGGGTATCATCTTGCTCAGAGCCAGCGCTCATGGAAGCAGAAGTCAAGAGATCAAAGAATGGCTTCCTCTGGGTTGATAAACTGCACCTGACTTCTTTAGAGTGTTGGTGAGACCAGAGGTTATTCTAAGCCATAGTATTTTTAATCACCTCATATGCATGGGTATCAAATTAAAGGTAGACATAAAAAGAATTGATGCCTTTTATTTATGGTGTTAGCATGGGATATTTAGAACACCATGGATTTCCAATAGGTCTATCTGTCGTGGAAGAGTAGTTAAAGACAAGGCTAATGCAACTTCATCTAATACATTTTAGACATGTTGTCAGGAGAGGACAGCCGCTGAAGAAAGCTATTATGTTTGGTAGAGGGGCAGGAAAATGGGCTCTAGCATAGGAACAGCTGAGATTGTTGCTTCCTTCTATTGTGCACACTGAACTGACTCAATGACACCTGTCAAAAACAAATATCTATCATCTATCTATCATCTATCATCTCTATCCCTTCACTGCAGCTTAGATATATTCCTTCAGTACTATTGTTCGTGCTCATGTTCTAGCTCTTGAAACTGCTGACTGTTGACTGATTTGGGGGAGTACAGTGACACTATAATCATTCTATTTTCTTTAGTGATTACTGTACCACTTAAAATATTACGGATAGCATCTCTCAATATTGTCAATGGGGACTTGACTTTTTCTAGTTCTTTCAGTTTAAGATATGTCAGTGTATTTTTGTTTGGTTTCCTAACTCTGGATCTTCACATATTTCAATATTTTACATTTCCTTTTCAAGCTTTCCTTTAATACTTTTGGTTTACTACTATGCCTTTGTTATCATTTTAAAAATAATTTTATTGTGGGATCTTACAAGTCATGTTAAAAAACATACATCTGTTGTATTCCATATCCATACATACATGTCATCACTCTTTTCTAAATATTTGCTTTCCATTGAGCCCTTGGGATCAGCTCCTCTTTTTTTCCTCTCCCACATACCCTCTTGCCCTCTTGATCAATTGTAGATTGTTGATTACTTTCAAATTTCACATCAACTTCTGTCTCCCCCTCTGGTTTCTGTTCTTCCCTGTGGATGCATGTGTGTTCTTATGGGCCATTCATTACTATCAGTGACTCCTCTCTCCATATATCTCTCCTTCCTTTCCCCTACCCTTTTGGTACCTTTATTCCCATTTCTCTTCCTGGGTTCCATGAGTTGTGAGTTTTATCTCTAGTCTGTATTTATGTACACACTCCTGACTAGTCTAGATTGAGAAGCAGCACTGAAGTTGTGATAGAAAGTGTGTGAAGCCCTCCAGGGATCAGAGGTATATTGAATGACCTTTTAGTGTTCTAAGGAATCTGGCAAACCCTCTGTGAGGGGATATTCTATTGTCCATAGGTGGGCTTTGAGTCTGTGCTCCAACCCCCTCCCCCCACCCATCACCAATGCATTTTTGTTTGTGTACTGCTGTGAATCTTCTGATGTCCATTGCCTGGTCTTGATGACACATCACGATCACATCAGCTGGTATGTTTCTTCCATGTGGGATTGTTGCTTCACTGTTAGATGGCTGATTGTTTAACTTCAAGTCTTTAAGACCCCACACATTATGTATTTTAATAATCAGGCACCATCCTCTGTCTTCATCACATCTGCATATACATCCATTTTATCTTCAGAGATAGTGATGGTGAGGCAGGGATGGGGTTGGGGGTGATTCTAACAGAATGCCCATTTATTAGAACAAAATGTTCTTATATTGTGGGAAGGTATGAGTTGAGGTCCAAGACCTATCTGCAGCTTCAGTATATTGCTGTATAAACATAAACATATGTACCTAGGCCAAAACCAGTATTGCTCTGAATTAATATATTTGCATATGTGCACACTTTTATTAATCTACCTTTCTATGCCTTTGCTTCTTAGAGCCTCTGTTTCCTTTTGCCTCCTTCTGCCAACCATGACTTTTCCCCTTCTTCCACCTCATAGTGCTTCCTTTCCACTCGCTTGATATTGCTCTAGTACTCACAGGATCTCTGCCCTCTCCTAGATGCTGGTTCTGCTTCCCTGGTTGTTCCCCTGTCCATGACACAGTCCACTTGCCACACTCTTCTCCCCACCTCCTTCTTCCTTCTCTACCATTAAGACCATTGGCCCCATTGCCTTCTTCCTGGGCTTTTTTTCTCCCATGGTTCAACCTATATAATCAGGCAAACCATCCACTTCCTAGTCCAAACAATAAGACATATGGTTGAAGAAAGAAAAGGAAAGAAAAAGATGAGATAAAAGGCAAAAAAAAGAAAGTTTTTTTGCGGTCCCCATGGAACTTTTTCCTCCCTGGTCCTGTGGCAGATCTGAGGACTGCACCTCCTCACCGAAATCCATTCTTGGGGGTCCTCCAGGGATTGGGGGCTCAACTTTACTCCAACTACTTATCTGTTACTCTCCATTCCCCCACTGTCTGCCTGCTGTGTGTCCCCTTTGCTGTCCCCTGTCTCTGTTTCTTCCTGTTAGGGGACAACATGTCTTTAGTTGTTGGTAGACCCAAAGTCCTCTCTGGACCTTAGCAGCTTCATGCCAGTATCTCATCCTCTGGGCTGGGTGCACCTATATGAAACCTAGACTTACTGCCCCTTTCTCATTTTCCTATTTTACCCCACAGAAGGTCTATTGTCATTCTCTGCAGCACACACTTCCAGGATGTGGGTCAGGCTGGATCTGCTTGGGGCCAGACCTGTAGTCTGTTTTCATCACTCCTCCATGTGTTACGTTGCCCTCCTGGTTTGATGTGTCATAGTGAAGTCTGTATGCACACCTCAATTCTGTGGAGACACAACCAGTAATCTCCCCCTGGGTGAGTTAGTGTCTGTTCCCCCATGTCATCATCTCAGTTTCTCTCCATCCCCATTCTACCTCCAGCCTCCTCCTTCCCCCTTTTCTCCTTTTTATGATGGATCCCCATGTACCTCCCTAGGTTTGGTCTGACCTTGTCCTGACTGCCTATGTTTCCACCCATATAAAGTGAAATAAGTGTATTTTCCTCTATTCCTGCTGTGCTGATTATACTTATTACCTCAGGGGACTCATGATACGCTTGTCCTTTTGAGATTGGTTTACCTCACTTAACATGATTCCTTCCAACTCATGATTATTTTAATTTGCATTTCTTTCATGGCTAATGAAATGCTAATTCTGGGCTTCTTTCCTCTCCCTATGAAATTGACTGTCAGTTTTTCCATTTCTTTGAAGAAGGTTGTTGGTAATTTGAAATGGAACAGTGTTAAACATATAAAGAGCTTTGGTTACAATTGATATTTTTACAATGCTGAGTCTTCTAATCCATGAACATGGGATGTTCTTCCATTTGTGGAAGTCACTTTTGGTTTACTATAGCAGGATCTTACAGTTCTCCTTGTATAGGTCTTTAGTTTTGGTGTTGCTGTTGTTAAATATATTCCTAGCTATTTCAGTTTGTTCATGGCTACTGTGAAGGGAGGACTATGATTTTATTAGTTTTTTTTTTCATTTGCCCTAGAAAATCTACAACTAAGCATATTATAGGAGAAAGATTAGGCTTTCTACCCTGAAAATCACAGAGACCAAAAAGAGCAGTTTTATTCGATCAGTATGTGTTGTTAGCAACTCAATGTCAGTAGTTTTATTGATGTTGTTGCTTTTACAGAATGCACAGTAATTGTGTATGTGACCTTATAATCACTGGATGTAAACAGAATCACTGGAGATGGAACTAGTTAAGTTAGGGTTTGCTCATTAGAATGGCTGGTCTCTCTGTATTACTGGTGTCTTCAGAGGGTTAAGAGACAGAACGATACACAAAAAGGAGAATTCTATAATGGGTTTAGTGATTAAAATGATGCGGAATCAGAAAAGAAAGGTCAAGGATGAGCAAGCACTGAAATCTAGATGGCAGCTAGGGGGAAATTTCCCTGGAACCTTCACAAGCAACATCATCTTTTTGGCAGGCTAGTTTGGGATTTCTATCCTCCAGAACAGAGACCATTAACTTTTGTTGCTATAAGCTACTGAGGTTGTGGTACTTTGTATGGATGCCCTAGTAATCTAATGCAATAAGCCTATAGGCATTACAGGTACAGGCTAGCATTTATCCATAGGGGTGTACTAGTTTATATCTATATTAACAAGTAATATCACTACTGAAATATAACTCATTTAGAAAATAAAAATGGAATTACCTATGGAATATGAGGTAAATATCCTGAGAAATCACCATAAATAAACTGAAATGGACAAAGGGAAAGCAATAGGAATAGAAATAGAGACACACACCCAGACCTTCACTTGTTTTTATTTCTGGCATTTTTCTGTGTGTGGTTGTGTTGACCAACATGCATAAAGCAATGGGAAGATTTGAAAAATATTGACCATTCTGAGCATACTTACAAAGAAAAGTGGTTACCTAGCAGCAAAAACGTATATACTATTTTTACACTATAAAGATTGGTGAAACATTAAAATAGCTTATTTTAAAAGCTGAAGGTTGCTTTAGAAAATGTAAAGACATCTGGTCTTTTGCTAGATTTTTTTAAAACAGGCTTTGCATTAGATTTTATGGAGTATAACAAATTACTATAAACTTAGTAACTTAAAACAGTACTCACTTTATTATCTCAGAAAGCATGAGCTGAGTTTAAATGGATCCTCTGCTCAGGGTCCGCTACAGTGTCATTTGGGGAATGTTCGTGGATGCTGGACTATGAAAGAAACCATTTTCAAGCTCCCCCGGGTACTTGACTAGATATTTTTAGAAATCCCGATTGCAATGTGTTTCCTTAAAAACAGAAATGAGGAGAGAACAATCTAGCAAAAGAACAAGTTGGTCAGTTTCCATCCACTCTTAGAACATGAAGCCTCTGCATGCAGGGAAGCTATTGAGTCCTTCATTAAATGACTCACATAATTAGTTTAGATACTTTTTTGAATATACCTTTTGATTAACACAAAGTCAACTGATTAATAGCCAAAAGAATGGACTCCAACACACCGATGATCTTCCCTATGGCTTATCATGAGGCAATGTGTATTTCTTGTTATTTTGATGGTCAGTCATGAGTCAGAGCAGACTTCAGGGCAAATACCTCTAAGGACTTGTGCTGCGATCATTTGCAAAATGCTTTCCCCTTGGCCACATAACTTACATAATCAGAAGGGGTTTCCTCACCACTTTCCCATATTCTTTTGAAGTTGATCAGTTTCCATCCACTCTTAGAGTGTTTAGAGTGGATGGGGTGGATTATTGGCACTGGGTGGTAATTTTAAGGTCTGTCTACAACAGGCAAAAAGTAAAAGCTCCATTCCTTACCACAGCTAAGGTGAAAATCAAAACAAGCACTATTGACATCATTTTTTTCATAGAGGGAAGCAGTCTTATTGGACAAGTCAATGAATAGAAGACAATTTCAAATCTTTGATGAGGGGCATAGAAGTGACTCTTCCATTTTTAAATTAAAAGGCAATCATAAAGAGATCCTCTATATCACTATACAAACTACTGAGTGAAGATTCTTACAAAATATAAACCAGTCTTAAATTATTAGCAAGTACAGAAAAGCTGTTTAACTTAGTAAAAATATATCTTAACTCCAATTAATCTCTGGTTTAGAAAACTATGTTTTAAATTAAATCTCCAGAATGCTTTGCATAAAAGGGTATGAAAGTTAATGCATGATAAGAAATGAATATGTTTTTATATGGTAAAATCAAAACGGACTCAAATGGTTGTCTGCTGTCTCAACAACAGCAATGATATTGACAAACGAAATTCTTGCAAAGCATGCCATATTAAATATTTTCATACATCATTCAATTCTTGACACAGACTATCCAAATGACTTCAGGATTTTGTATTATTTCTCAAGAAAAATTAATTCTTAATGTCATGTACATTCTTCTCTATAGTTACATCATGAATAGTTAGTTAAATTAGACTCAGATGCCATCCAATTTTAAATGGTACAAAAAAAAACCCCAAACATCTTCACAATAAATCACAAAATGTATTGCATTAATTGATTTTTTTTCAATTTGGTTTTATTCATGATTTCAGCATCTATTCATAGAACAACTTCTTTCCAGATATTGCGACTTTCAGTTTTAGAATCTGAGGGAAAAAAACTTTAAATAAAACAGTAAACACTTCACAAGTTGCATCACTTGAGACTTAAAACTCTTTAGAATTCTGAAATAAATTGATAATAATAATGTATTATCTTGCCTGCTGAAAGTGAGAAGGACTAGAGGCACATGCTGATGAAGACCGAGGATTGCAGCCTTCAGTGGGGATTACAAGTCCATTAAAAGAATGCCAAGACCTCACAACTGGACCAATACGTGACATCATGATAAACTAGAAAAGGCTGATATTGTCGTAAATGTTTGTCTTGCTTGGATTCATAACAAATTCTCATAGAAGCAGCAGTCAATAGACTAAAGATGAGCTGCATTAATTAAATTTGTTGCACAAAATCTCCCTAGAGTATTGAAAATAAATGATGTTCCAGCATGAAAAGGAATGTGTGAATGAAAGAAGAAAGGAAGGAAAGAGGCTGATAAATATTAAATAAACACATCTTTGTTAAACATATCAAAAATCTTTTTAAAAAGAGAGAGGGAGAAATATTAAATCTGAATACATTTATGTTCATGAGGGAAAACAGAAAACCAAGACTATTATGTTGAGGATGAAGGTGAGCCTGACCTGAGCATGGTATATTCGATTGCCTTGTTTGAAGATGAAGGCTGGTCATTGAATAAGGAAGAATAGTACTATGTCAGTGACTCTTGAAAGTACCATGGACTGCCAACAGAATAAAGACATCTGTCTTAGAAGAAGTAGAGTTCCAAAATTCCTTAGAGGCAAGGAGAGTGAAAATTTAGTTAATATCCTATAGACAAATTGTCAGGAAAGACCGACAGTCCCTGGAGAAGAACATCGTGCTTGGTGAAATGGAGGCCACTGAAAATGTAATGGCCTTGAAGGAGAGAGTTTGACACAATGGTTTCAACAATGGGCTCAAGCAAAGGACCATTTGGAAAAATGGGGCATGACTAGCACAAGGTCACTATGGATTGGAACCAGCTTGATGGCACCCAATAAAAACACAAACTCAGTGCAGGTATACCCCGAGTCCTGCAGGTTTTTGCAGAGTTGCTTGTCTTGAATAAACAAAACAAGCTGACTTCTCATCTCAGTGGGGCAGCAATATTATCATCTATATTTGGAGGATAATCAAGTGGGATGCTCTTTTTTTTCTTGTTGTTTGTTTTCATCTTTTCCCTCATACACTGCTTTATTTGTGAATCTTTCATATATAAGCTTTCTTGTTCTCTATAACAAAAAAATTCTGTTTCAAATTATTCACGTAAAAGTTACTTAGAGTTTAACAAGATAAATTTACAAGTGATTTATTTAAAATATATTTCTCTTACACTTATTACTATTTACTGTCCACCGGTGACAACTTTCATGACTTTGGATACGTATCTACCTATAGGTTGGAGTCAGCAGTTCACCCCAGATAATATCACAAAGAGGTGGTGCTGAATCTTACAAACCAACATCGATTCGATCACAGAGGGATCTTGTAGTGATGGCAAGGGGCCCTGGTGCACAAGAGTTATGCTGGAGTGCTCATGGTAGGTCAGTGTCTCCAACCTACCATCCATGTTGTGACAGAAAAAACAGAGGCATCTGTTCTTTCCCCAAATGTTAGCCTAGTAAACACAATGGGGAATTTTTTTATCTTCTCTATCAGATCACTCTAAGTTGGGATCCCTGGAACATAAAAACCACCACAGAGAGGAGACTACACACCATTAAGGGAAGCCATTTGGGTGCATAAAATCCTTGAGCAGGACAAACGATTACTCACTAGGATGATAGTTTAACCAACTCCCCTTCAGTCAGATACACCATTCAGAAGGTCTAGTCAATCTACTTCCAAAGAAGCCTAGTATGTCAGTCCAGGTAGACTAGAAAAATAAATTTATAGACACACATATGGATATAAGGGAAAGGTTTATATACAAGAGGAGTGGAACATTGAGAAAGCATCCCAACCCAGTCCAGTTCAAAATCATAAGTCCAATATTAGGCCATATGCCTGATACCAGTCTATAAAGTCTCCTTCTGACTCATGAAGTCACAGGCCAGTGGGTGCAGAGTCCTGGCTCTAGCAGGGGTCTCCTCAGGACTCCTCATGTTCAGGGCTCAGGGTCCATCAGCAGTATCCTTTGGTGAGAAGGAAATATCTCAGTGCTGGCACTTCTCTGTGGCTCTTCTGGCTTCAGAGGTCTAGTTCTATCAGGGTAAGTCCATGTGCCTTTTACTCAGGCTCTTCCGGTTCCCGGGACACTGCCACCTTGTCAGTCGAGTGCCTTCCAACAACTGGGAAGATAGCTTCTCAACTCCATGAGGGAAATACCGCAAGACTTCCCAGAATTCTCAGGAGAAAGCCATGTGCACAGACGCCTCATTGGCTACTCATTGGCCTTCTCCAGATTGACAAGCTAGACTACACCTGTACATCCCAGTCATGAAATTGGCATCGAGTACATCACCACACCTCGCCACTAGAAATCCTATACAGCACAGTAATACTCTGAAACACAGGGAATCACCACAAATCGAAACTGACTTGATAGCAAGAGATTATTCATGTACATTTTTTCATTCCATTTAAGAATACAATTACTTGTGACTGTTACACACATATCAACTATAAGAACTACTGTAATTTTTTATTAACTTAAGCTCTTCTTTAGAATAGCTGCAACGCCTTCCAATCATTTTCACCATTTGCCTTCTCATTTGGACCGTGAAGAATGTAAAGTTCCTTAATATTTAGGTTTAAATTCTAATTTCTGACAAAGTATATCATATTTTCAGTTTCTGATAAATACTTAATTGGATCGATTTCAAGTCAACTTTGATGCAAGCAGATATCTATAGGGGACTGCCATGCTCTTTAGGAGTCTGTAATTCTTTTGGTTTCAGAGTCAGGAACTGAGAGTCGCTCTAGCTACATGACATTTCTACCTTTGTCCTGGAACCCTGGAGATTAGAAGTATCACTTAATATTTTTTGTCTGTTAAATATTTTATTTGTAATCAAAATAGGCATTACAAACCAGTTAACATAACAGCGACTCCTATAAATACCTGCTTATAAACTTTACATGGAAAATGACCCATGAGCACGGTGACTTGGCTCTGAACACAAGGCAGAGATCAACCAGGCGGCCCTGCTCTCAGAAGGCAGGATTCCCAGAAGCTGAGGACAAGGCTGGCGGGGGCTGCTCTGTGTGGAAGGATAAGGTCACTCCAACACCACTGGGAAATCCTTCTGAGTGAGCTGCACTGAGACCTAAGAGCAGGCCTGCACTTCGAAGCTGTTTTGGGGGCTCCTTCTTGCCCTCCAAGCCCTGCTTGAGCTGGCTTCCAATCTAGGGTCAGCCCCTGCTTAGGCTGGCTTCCAAACAGGGCCTGTCCAAAGAGGCAGACACCAGCAATTGTGACATGACCTCTAATCCAAGAAGGCTGGCTCACGAGGGAAAGCAGAGAGTCCAGAGACCCTACAGCAACTCAAAACAAAACAAGAAACACTGGGAGCTTAGCTTAAAGTTAACCTACACAGAAATACTGTGAGCATTCACGGAGCCCAAAGCCAAGAAAGTCAATGGATTCCCCCAGCCTCAGGCACAAACAGCCCGAATTAAGGCCCCCGGTCAAGGAGAAGGGGTGCAGCGTGACAGCTGGTGTTATGTGGAGAGAACCCCACCCACAGCAGAAGTCACCCAGGCATTTACAATTTAAGGTCAAAGCAGACTGAGAGTAGAAAAGAAAGGTCCAGCATCAAAGGACAGCCAGAGAGGCTGGTCTGGGAGCACATTAAGGCCCTCTGGCAGCAAGCTTTGGATCCCCAATTTCATGGGGACTTTGCAACCATTTAACTTTCTTAGAGGTAACAGAAAATTGCAAAAATCATAAACAAAATCCATTACTGTCCATGATTTTATTGTGTCTCATAAAATCCCTTATCAACAGAATAAAATCAGAGGAAGACTCTGCTCATGCAGAAATGGGTTATGGGGAAAAACTAAATAGAGGTGAGATCTTTTGCTTCTTGATCAAGTATTTTAATGTAATTTAAAGAAATGATGAAATGTCAAGTGACATTTAGTTCTGTTAAGTTTAGAGTATAATCAGAATTCTATTCTAGCATCAATTTTGATGTAATGCATTATAATACCAAATAAGTATACAAAACATATAGAACTTACAATTTGGTCACATCTACCACTAGTGTCCCCTTTACCAGGTGACATAAAGTCGTTTCCAATTCATGTTGTACTGTTAGACGTCATTGCATCGGTTCTGCCAGACACTGCCGGGCCCATGCCTTCCTCACGATTGTTTTGACGCCTGAGCCCATTGTTGTAGCCACGGTGAGGACCATTTTTGTTGTTGTTGTCTTGCTATTTGACCAAGCCTGGTGTCCTTTTCGAGGAACTGATCTCTCCTAAGAATATATCTGAAGTTTGTGAGATGAAGCCATTCTTACTTCTAAGAAGGAACCTTCCTTACTTCTAAGGAACCTTCCAGAGGTACTCCTTTCAGGGCAGACTTTTTTTGTTGTTGTTCTTCTAGCAGGCCATACTCCTTTGGATATTTTTCTCCAACATCATAGTTCAAAATGCAACAATTCTCTCATTTTCCTTATTTAATGTCCAGTTTAAGCATGCATATGAAGAGTGGAAACTCATGGATTGGATCAAATATACTCAGTCTCAAGGTGATATCTTTACCCTTTAATACTTTAATGATGTCTTGTGCAAGACATTTGCTCAATGCAATAATTTAGCTTCTTGATTGCTATTACTGTGAACACTGATTGTGGATCCAAATAAAATTAAATCTTTGACAATTTCACCCTTTTTTATTTATCTATTGGTCTCCTTGTAATGAGCTTTGTTGTCTTTACATTGATTTATTTTCCATGCTGTAGGCTGCAGCTCTTGATCATCATTTAATCAAGTGAAGATCACTCAGAAGGTTACTCACAAACCACTCAACAAGTTGTTAAAGTCTAAAGAAAATATGTTGTATTATCTACGTAATGGAGGTTGCTAACAAGGCTTTCTCCAATCCTGATACCATGTTCTTCTCCATATATCTGAACTTCTCACATTATTTGCTAAGCATATGAGCTGAATAAGCATAGTGAAAGGATAAAACTGATGCACATTTTCTCTGATTTTAAACCAGTATTCCCATGTTCTGGTCAAAAGACTGTCTGCTTTTTATGAATTGAATTTTTATCCATACAACTAAACATTCTGGAATTACATTTATTTTCAATATGATCCATAGTCATGTACCTCTCAATCCCATTTTATAGAGACCATATATGTACAATGGAATGAAACAATGCCATTTCCTGTGGCTTACTTACAATTGTTGTGTTTGAGCTCATTGTTGCAGCCACTATCTATCTTGTCAAGGATCTTCCTCCTTTCTACTGTCCTTCAATTTCACCAAGGTCAATGTCCTATACTACAGCATCTCTCCTGATTGAGAGCCACCATCTAAGCATCATTATTTCGTCTTACTTTAGTGCAGTGGTTCTCAAACTGGGTTTGTGGGCTATGACCCCTTTGAAGGATGAACGGTCCTTCTACAGGGAACAGCCAACTCATAACAGTAGCAAAATTACAGTTATGAAGTAGCAATGGAAATAATTTTATGGCTGGGGGTCACCACAACATGAGAAACTGTATTAAAGGGTTGTAGCATTCGGGAGGTTGAGAACCACTGCTTTATTGCAAAAAGAGGCTCCAAAACATTTAATTGAAAATGTTGTATTTACATCAATGAAGCTAGTAATACTGAAGGATTTGTTGCTAGTAGGGACTGGATCAATTGTTTCTTTAAGTAAGAGCAAATTTACATAATATTAAAGTCCAAGTAAAATTTTTCAGAAGGTGGATCTCCATAATGCAGGATTGTCTATGTAATTTATGTTATAGAAATACTAAAGGATATAACCAGTGTTGTGATTTAGAGCATAGCAAATAATTAGTACAATTAGTTCAGAAAGAAACTGTTATTGGGCTGAGCCCCGGTGGTGCAGTGGTTGAGTGCAGAGCTGCGGCCCACAGGGTTGGCAGTTCAAATTCAGCAGCAGCTCTCCAGGAGCAAGCCTGGGTCTCCCACTCCCACCAGAGGGCAGTGATGCCTTCCCCCAAAAAACAAAACAAAACAAAAAACTTATTATCATTGTAACTCCTAGGTTTAGTAAACCGAGGGTCAGTGAAAAAGAAAACCTTCAAGGGGATAGGTCAACACTGTGTTTACAACTAGAGACTCTAATCTAATATCAGTTGTGAGGACAGGACACAACCAGGCTGTGTTTCATTCCGTTGCAAGTGGAAACACAGAGTTAGCACAGATGCACTGGCACCTAAAAGCACTATTATTATGACCACTACTTCATCATTGCTATGGCTATAGATGTTCAATAAATCCAATGTTCTTTTCTTTCTTCAATAGTTATAATAGCAGATCATGACCATTTCAAAATAAAAATTAGTCTAGGTTTTCACGTGATTTGTTCACTACAGGTCCAAATACAAAAAGAAAAGACAACTTTCAATATCATTTCTTGAGGTTTGTGATATTTTTCTTCTTGCTCATTTGCAAAATGAGGAGAGCTATTGTTACTGAAGATTTAACTTACGGAGGATCACAAAGAAATCACTGAGGCATCACTGTTGGTAATTCGAAATGTATACTGCATTTTTAGAGGCTACTTTAAACCTGTGCTAATTGTAAAATCAAATCATATCAGCATCTTATGAAATCAAATAAAAATACTATATTATTAGTACAATAATTAGTATAATTATTGTATTATCTCTGAATCTGGGCAGAATATTTATTCTGAGAAAATATATGGATAAATGTAAACACCTGTTTTTTAAAACTTATTAAGGATTTAATGAGTCTTTCTGGTGCAACAGATAAATAATACTGGAGCAATATTTAGTGCTCTAGGTCTTTGCATATCACTTTTAAAGTATGTATTTCTTTAAATTTTAAGATAATCCAATTATTATTTTCGCAGTATGAAATAAATTATTTGACTATTTTTCATGTGAATAGATGTATCATACTTTGAAAATTTAATGGTATGAAATGTGAATTTCTTCAAGATTTAGAGGGGAGTCAAATTTATGAATCACTGGCTCTAAAATCTACAAGTAACAAAATTTGAGTAGAGATATTAAATAAATCATTAGAGCTAAAAAGGAGTCATTTGTACTTGTTGGAACATGCCTATGACAAAAAAACCCAATGAAGCAGCATTCTTTTGCTTAATTATGTTTATCCATAATATGGATATCATGAGATTCCGTTTACATAGAGAGGAATTGAGTTATTATTCAGAAAAGATAATCTTTATATTTTAAATCAATTAAACATATATAGAACCTAAAATCAAACCTTTGTTATCAAATTCATAAACTTTAGAGTCTATAATTTTCTGATATAGGGAAATGTCAATGATATAATGACTTTAAAATGAATTATCAATGAGTACGGAGGAATTAGTAATGTGAACAAGGTCAAGGAGAAAGAAAACTTTCATTCGGAAGAAAGATCACATAGGAAGACACAAAGGTTTGAGGATGACAATAATGTAAGATACAAAACATGCTGAAAAATAAATAAAAGATAAAGGATGTTTTGAGACAAATTTAGTATCCATATTTAAATTATCCCAAGCACAGATGTCATGATGAATTCCCAGCATGGCAGGAAAGTATTAAGCACATATGCATGTTACTGACACATTAGTGTCTTTATTAAGACAGACTGTGAGGTAAACTTGAGGAGAAAGAAAACAGAAATAGCATCCAGATAGTCTGCTTCTGTTATGCTTCTAAATGGGAAATGTAGCAAGCTAGACTATGGTATGCTAAAGATCTGTTGTGATGTTTGAGTCTATCATTTCAGCGGTCAAAAGTGCCTTTTGACATAGGAGGATCATGTGTTCTTTTTTGCTCTATACATGTAAAGGTTGGATAAGGTACAAAGGAAACATAAACAGTTGATTTGTTTTCACCATAATGTTGGTCAAAAACATTGAATATATCTAAAACTACTGAAATAACTGAACAAAATGGTCTGCTTATTAATACGAGAATTTTATATAGAATCAAAAATAGCAAGACTTCCCCTTGCACATTTGAACATTTCCTTGAGGCCCATTGTTAGAAAAAGACATCATATTTGGCAAAGTAGAGGGTCTGAGAAATTGATGAAATCCTCTTTGATATGGGTTGACACAGTTGTCCTAGCAATGGATTCACACATACCAATTATCATGAAGGCAGAACAAGACTGAGCAGTGGTTTACTCTTCTGCCCCTGAAGTAGTTACTCTATGAGGAGGACCACAAATAGCCTCACAAAGAACAAAAGAGTGCATCCAAGGAGAAGAACACAAAGGCAAAATCAAAAGGAAAAAGTCAATAAGTAGTTTTGCTAATTCATAAACTACTAAAGCCTTAGGTAGTTTTCATTCTACATGTATTCACCTTTATTTTGTAGCAAAATACTAGAATATTGAAATTTTATATATTAAAAAGTATCTGTTGTCACACAGTAGAATAATGAATATTGCATAGCCCTTTTTTAATAGTTGTAAGAACCACACAAAAATTAATTATTCAAATCATTTGAAAATGTATCTTTTCAGTAATCACTTTATTGCTGCAATCAACAAAGAAAACCAGAAAACCAACCTCATTGCTATGGCGTGGATTTCAAAGCCAGTGACCTGGTTGGTTTCAGAGCCTACAAATCATAGCTGGAGCAGAAGTTTCCTCTTTCTCCCTGAGAGCAGCTAGTAGTTTCAAACTGCTAACCTTGTGGTCAACATTGTTTGTGAACATGTTACTCCCAGACAGACCGTCTGTCTACATCTGCACACTGCTGACTACAGTCTCTCTAATCCTCTCTCAGACAATTATGCACTCTGATTTGCACCAAGCCGAAGTAGCAGTCTTGCTATTCACCGAGCAATTAAAATGAGTTCTCTTTCAGTGTTTTTGAGTTTAGTGCACAAAAAAAAAAAAAAAAGTTAAGAGAAGAGGCTAAAGGGATATGAGGTGATGTGTCCCAGTGACATTCTCATAGGACCATATTTTTAACCCTCGAAGCATGAGCAGAAACCTGGTTGTGATGGAAAAACATTTCTTGGTGAAAATTTTCTGGCCTTCTCACCAATAGTTTTAATTTCCTTCAAACTATTTCCTAAAATGTCCCAGTGAACATCCTGGTTTTGCTAGAAAATCTTTCAAGATAATAACTTTGGAATGAAAAATAACCCAATAAACAAAGAACAGTTTCCATAACCTCTGAGCTCACCTCCGTGCCTTGATTTAACAAACCTAGTGTAAGGTGATCAAGCACCTCCAGAGACTAATGAGAAACAAATTATAACAAAAGCAAGCTTTATTGGGGAGATACTTGACCCTGGCAAGGCCTCACTATCTGAGAGGTCTGAGGCCTAGGGAGTTGTGCCCAGTGAAAAAATGACTGGTTATTATATAACCTGGGGTACTGAGTGTATTTACATAGTACATGTACATTTAAAGTAAGGTCACTGGGGATTGAAGAAGGCATGTGCGGGCTCTGGCAGAGTGTCGAGCAGGCTGCCAGGTTAGGGAGAGCTGCATCAGTCAGATGTCTGGACCAAGACATTGGGGGAGGGTCAGGCCCAAAATGGTCACCGCAAGCTGACCTAAAATATCCTAGTATATCCTAGTATATAAGCCGACCTAGTATATCCTCTCAGAAGTCACTGCTTGAAATTGACCTTGTCATTGTTGAAGTCACATTAAAGAGACCAACACAAGTACATTACAGAGAAAATGAATCTGAAAACATAGGAAATTTTACAGCTATGCTTAAGCACATTTTATTTGGAATATGCCTGTACATGTATGAACTATAACTTCAGTAATAATATTTTTGATGTTTCTTTTCAGATGAATATGTATATATACATATTTTCTTTGTTGGGACATATTTGTTATGGTCCTAACAATATCTTAGATATTTTAATTCAATATTAATTCAAAATGAAAACTATAAAATATCATGAACTAAACACATGAAATTTTGAAATAAGTAATCATTTTTTAAAGCCAGGTTGAAAATATACACACAAACCATAATAGAACTAAGAAAATATAAATTGGATAATTATTTTCACTTAAGTATATAACTACTTGTGTTTTTCATGTCTAATTAAAATGGAAACTAATCATAGGTCTAACATGTCATTTTTCTACATGCCATTTTAAGCATGATTAATGAGATATAATTTTTTAAAATTGGTTCTTTTGATGAATGTAACAATATTTTGAATTTGAAATAGTATTTTTTACTTCTTGATTATTTTGAAACCAAGAACTCTAACATCCATTTGTCTAAATATAAAACATGAATTATGTAGCACAAATAAATTTCCAGGTTGTCTTGAAATTCTTTTCTGGGAAGAATAAAAGTAATGGGCAAGAAAAGGTAGATGATTCTTGGTTATTTTTTTAATGGAGCAAATCAATAGAATAATCAACTTTTACTCAGAAAAGTGAGCAGAAATCATTATAGCTAGTCCCCACCTTTTAACAATCTGTGACCATCCTATTGTTGAAGATCTGTTTTTTATTCTTTTATGGAATATTTTCAATCAGTACCAAATGCATGGTGTAGGGAAAAGAGTTTCATATTTGTTTTATTTTAAACGAGTATTGTGTTATTTCTATAGCATTCAAAATAATCTAAAAGCTGTAACTAGAAACAGCAATCAAGAAATCAAATGTCGCACAAGACATCTCTCAGGAAAGGGTTGAAAAGCAAGGATTTTACTTTGAGAACAAAGCTACACCAAGTCATCATATTTCCATTTGCTTCGTATTTATGTGAATGTTGGATATGGAATAAGAAGATCAAAGAAGAAATAATGCGTTTGAGTTATGGTGTTGGCAAAGAATATCGAAGGGACCATGGACTGCCAAAAAAAAACAAGTAAATCAATCTCAGAAGTGAAGCCAAAATATGTCTCAGAAGCATGCCTGAGGAGATTCACCTAGTGTACTTGGACACGTTATCCGGAGAGGCCATTCCCTGGAGAAGGCGTCGTGCACAGCAACGTGGAGGGGCTGCGAGACACAGGGAGGTCCTCAGCAGGATGTGCTGACCCATCGGCTGCAACAGGTGCTCAGACAGAAGAGCTGCTCGAGGGTGACGCAGGAGCAGGTGATGTTTCATTCTCTTGTGAATGAGGTCACCGTGAGTCAGAACTGACTGGTGACAACCAACAACCACAGCAGCATAACAGGACTGGAAGGAAGGAGCCTGTGGGCTAGCTCCAGTCTCTCATTCACTACTTTTAAAGGTCCTTTCAGTCAAGACTCACATATCAGGAAAGTTTGAAAAAATTCCCTTTTTTTCCTAGATACAAATAACAATCAACACTTAAAGTCAATTGTAAATTCAGATGAGTAATGTAGACAAAGTATGTGCTGACTGATGAGGAATGAGGATGTTAAGTAGATATTTAGTTTACAACTCTATAGTACCACCAAATTAAATTTATAATGGGTTTTCAATAAAGATTGAACTTTTATCCATACATTCTTAATGCCCCCGCCTCCCCTTATCTCAATTTATTTTATTATTCTCATTTCTCACTTGTTACATATGACAAAAAGCTATGAAAATCTGGTTTGGTAATACAGATAGAAGCACACAGAAAGGTAATTATTTCTCAGACTTAATGCAGCAAATGGAGTTGGGAGTTTTTTCCCTCTTAATAAAGCAAAGGGAGTATAATTTAAGTCCTTTCATAGTTAATGTCAATTACTTGAAGCCATCCTTAATGCACTCATCTGCACATGCGTATATATTTGTAGACTTTCCCTGTTTTTGTTTGTCCTGCATCAATTATCTCTGTTGTTAGTAAGTGCCATCAAATCAGTTCTGACTCATGTTGACTCTATACAACCAAAGACACAATGTCTGCTCCTGTGACATCCTCACAATCGGCATGCCTGAGCTCCTTCTTGTGTCAACCCTTCTCTCCACAGGTCTTTTTCCTTTTTGCTGACCATCTACTTCACAAGGCCTGATATAATTTTCCAAGAAATAGTCTCTCTTCATAGACATGTAAAAGCACAGGCAGCAGTCTCCAAATCTTTGATTCTAATGAGGAGTGTGGCTGTACTTCCTCTGAGACAGATTTCTGCTACTCTTCATATTGTTCCCCAGCAACATAATTAAAATGCACAAATTATTCTCCTATTATTTATTGGCCAACTTTGACTTGCCCATGAGAGGATTGAAAATGGAATGGAGAGCCCCGGTGGCGTAGTGGTTGTGCGTGGGACCGTGGCCCACTGGGATGGAGGTTCAATTCCAGCAGCGGCTTCAGAGGAGCAAAGGCTGGGCCTCCTACTCCCACCACCAGAGGGCAGTGATGCCCAAAAAACAAACAAACAAAAAAAACAAAACAGAAAATGCCATGGCTTAACTCGGACACATATTAGTCCTCAACGTAGCATCTTTGTCCTTTAACATTTTGAGATTTTTGC
The DNA here is from genome assembly GCA_004026705.1 of Nesogale talazaci. Classification (NCBI taxonomy): domain Eukaryota; kingdom Metazoa; phylum Chordata; class Mammalia; order Afrosoricida; family Tenrecidae; genus Nesogale; species Nesogale talazaci. The sequence continues at coordinate 109,572 of PVJH01003136.1, forward strand.
GAATGCAGTTTGTCCTTTGGTTTTTTGACTGGCTTTCATATCATTAGCTGTGGATCCAAATCAAAAGATATTCTTGATGATTTCAATCATTTCTCCATTATCTTCATTATCCAGTGGTCCAGTTGTACAGATTTGTGCTTCTTCATATTGATATATAATCTACCCTGTGGGCTCTAGTCATTGATCTTTATCAGCAAGTGCTTCATTCTTCTTGGCTCTCAGCAAGCAATGTTTTGTCATATTTATTGCACAGATTGTTAATGAATCTCCCTCCCATCACAATAGCATGTTCTATTTATATAGGATGGCTTCTCAGATAATTAACTCAGCATGTGGCATATGGTTCATTACTTAAGATACACACACACACACACACATACACACACATTTAGAATGAATCCAAAACAACTCAAGCTTTTTTTCAAACTTCTACTCTTCATTAGTCAGCCAGGTACCCTCAAGGAAGCCAACCTCATCTCCAACCATAGTTTATATTTGTCTCAAGGCAATCCCATTCCTTTGCCAGACTGTGCTTCCCATCAAATAATAATGTTTGATGAAAAACCTCTAGGGGGATGGGCTATCTAAGAAAAATTTCCAAACAAAAAATTAATAGACTATACTCTTTTTCTTGTCCTTATCATAAAAGAAATTGAAACAGCTATCTTGCTACTATCCTGTGGTAGAAGACAACAGATCCAAGACAAGAAAAGGAACCATGTATTTTATATTAAAAAACTTAATCAACCAAACTATACCTTAACTTAAATCTGGGCTCCTGTGGCAGTCATGTGCTTATGTTAATTTTATGTTTGAAATGTAGGGGTGAAGTCTAGCCTGTTAATCTGGAGATAGCCATTGAGTAGCCAATGAGGCCTCCATGTGGACATGACTTTCTCCTGAGACTTCTGGGAAATCTCATGATATTTTGCTCATGAAGATGAGAAGCTATCTTCCCCAGTTGTTGGGAGTTAGTCTCGGAGATGATTAATCACAGGCAACACAGAATGGCGGTGTCTGGGAGGCTGGAGTAGCCGTTGGAGAGACCACACGGCTTTGCCCTGATGGAGCCGGACCTCTGAGGCTGGGGCAGCCACATGGAAGCCTCTGCCAGCGATGAGATGCTTCTGCCACCACGGGATGCTGTTGATGAACACTGAGCCCTGGAAGTGAGGAGCCATGGGAAGACCCCTGTAGATGCTGGGACTCTGCACCCGCTGACCTGTGACTTCGTGAGTCAGAAGGAGACTTTATGGACCAATTTCGGCCATTTGGGTTAATATCGGACTTGTGACTTTGAGCTGGACTGGGCTGGGATGTTTTCTCAATGTCCTGTTCCTCTTGAATATAAACCCATTCCTTATATCCATATGCGTGTCTATTGAATTTGTTCCTCTAGTCTACCCGGACTGACACAGCTCCTGTTACATGAAATAATAAATTTCCCTGCTGTCTACATCTCAGTAAAGTTTTCCTTTCTACTCAAGAAAGTTATGAGTCAAGGGCAGGAATTTCCACATAAATTGGCACTCAAAATATTCTTCTTTATGAAAAGGGGGAATTGGTATTAATATCAGCTAGTCAGTGTATAGAAAGTTCACAAACTATGCTTGAAAAAATCACCCCCACCTTTTTGTCAGTGGTTCATCTATTCATTTGGCATTTCCTATAAGCCTTATCAGCACCAAAGTTGTTCATTCAAAGCTTCACTACAGTTCTAGGAAAAGGAATAATCCTTTTTTTGGGGGGGGGAAAGGAATAATTCTTTGCAAAGTTTTTTGCAACAATATTTTAGTGATACATTAAGTAGGAGCATATGGATTGAATTTTCCTGAAGTTAATGTTTTAACTAATGTAAATATTGGAGAATATTGTCTTTATAAAAAATAAAGAATATAAAAATAAATAATTAAAGGCATCGCCAAAAAGAACAATTTTTTCCTAAACCCAGTAAATTACATATTAAAATTTAAGAAATTATTTTAAATAGCTAAAACCAAGGTCATAATGTGTGTGAAAAATCTTGGCATGTCAAGCCAAATATAGAATAAGCAGCACAGCATGAGTAAAGAGAAATAATTATTCTCATGCTCAGAATTAAAAATAAACTTATGATTTCCACTGACTCATAAATTTGGAATGCAGCTTAAAAATTGTGCCAAAGAAAGATGAATTGTTTCAGCCTTAAATATTAAAATACATTTTATTTCTCTTGAGACACATCACACACCAAACAATAGCTACAAATAATGTATGGCTTCAGGATATCCTCCTGATGTGAGTTGGCATTTTGAAGTTCAAAACCTATGCTCAAAAGTAGAAACAAGCCTTTCTTAGAAAGTGTTGCTAAGATGCATGTTTTTTAAAAAATTTCTTTGTTACTGTCATTTTCACGTTTTCTTTAAAACTTGCTTTTATCAATCTTGTTTAGGTCAGCTTTGAAATAACTCACTTCTACACTTCATATTTTTGATGGAAATAAAAAGAAACCACCAAATGTACTTTTTTAGAGAATTCATGCAAGGAGATCAGAATCTCATATATTAATTAAATCTTCCAACTTGCTTTTGAAGTATTAAATGCACTAGAACAGCAAAGCATTCAAAGCAGAGTTTATATGGTCTGCATGAAAAAGTAATGTCTCCTCTTCCTGCAACTTCAGTCTTTTAGGAAGGCAAATCATTAGGCAAAGATAGCCAAATATGTGTTTTAATAAATAAACAGGAAGTGCAATGTTCAGAATAATCATAGCACAAGCAGGAAGTTCCTTTAAAGTGAGTCAAGTACAATTGCTTAACCGAAAATTATACTTAAGCATTCATTTACACATTGAAGATTAAAAATCAGTCTATTAAATAAAGCCATTTAGAAAAGAAAAAACGTGAGGCTGCATAGCACATAAGAAGTATTTTTAAATTGAGATTAGCTTTTCATTTAAAATTCATGAAACTTTTGTGTGTGTCTGGGAGAGAGAAGGAGAGAAAGACAGGCGTAACACTTTATTTAAATGAGTGAGTATGTGTTCTTAAGATGAATCATGGATGAAAATGTGTTTCAAATTCTTAATTAATATATAAGTATTAACATATAAAGATGTAGCGATTATTAAAGGGTCACATATAGGAAATATATATAAGGAGCACACATAAGGGACACACAAATAAAGAATACATATAAGGGATATATCTTAGGCAATGACAAGGTATAAGAATTTCTCTGGCAAGACCGAGAAAGAGTTTTTTCCATCATGTGCAGATGCCTGAAGGTATGAAAGTCCTCAACATGGACAAGACATTCAGAATAGATGGGAACGCGGGCAAAGGAAGAATAGGTAAACTAAGTCGAGGTGAGAGTTGGTAGCAACCTGGAAGGTTCGAAGTAAATTTGGATTCCGGGTAGAAAGAGGGTAAAACGTATCCATCTATAATTCTTGTCGAGTATAGATTTTAGTTTTCATGGAGATAATTACTGATAAATCATTCTAAACAGACGAATGTGACCAAATCCTGACGTTAGAGGTAGATCATATTGCATTTTCAAACCGGTGGAATGACAAGTCAGAACGGGGATGCAGAGGCTTAAATCTCACTTGACCAAGCAGAGAGAGTAAGAGACGACAGGGAAGTAGAGGAGCGCGAATGTTGGGCAGAAACGACTGATGCTTGGCTGTGGGCAAGAAGGATCAGGCAGGTGTCTGGGACAACTGAGACAAGTCCGGAGTGGATTAGCCTGTGTACAGAGGTGCCGTTCACTGAAGAGTGATGGATTGCTTGCTGATAAAGACGATCATTCTGAGCTTGCAACAAGTTGGTAAATCTTCTCATTCTTAAATCATTCACAGTGAACAAAATCTAAAGGCTGCTTGCCAGGGGTCGGTTAGTTCATGATAAAGATATGAAGCCATAGGATGCTTGGCAAATAAGGAATTAAATTTACCAAATTCTATATACTTCAGTATATTCCAACTTCTGAAATGACCATTTTATACCCAGAACAATGGCAACTTCTCTGTACCTTATTTGGATATTTTCGCCTAGCCGTTTAGTGAGAGATACAAAGAATGAGGATAGAGAATCTTACCAAGTAATTTTCCTCGATGCAAGTGTACCAGTATATTAGAATTCTTTGCTAGTTTACTATAAACAATTAAGATTCAGTATAACATGTCCATGTGTTCTGATGGCACAATGATTTGTACTCAATTATTACTCTAAAATGTGTCAATTCAAACACAGTCATTCCATGAGAAAAAAGTCTGGCGATCTATTTTCATAAAAAATATACGGTAACCAAAGAGTAATGGGTGTATGATTCACTCAGGGTACAGGAATAGAGGGGAGGGGGGAGTGGGCTGATAGCAATGATAACAGTACAACCCCACTCGAGGGGAACAGATCACAGAATTATAGATGAATGGATATATTGCCTGGGGTAAAATATGACATATAAATATATATTAACGATAATATATATAATACAGCAATAGTGGTTCCCTGGGGTGGTAGACTGGGAGTGGCGCAGGATGAAGGGGAGCTGATATTAAAAGTTCAAGAAGAAAAAAGAAAGTTCAAGAAGAAATAAAATATTATGAAGCTGATGGTGGTGGCAACTGTATAATTATGTTTGATATAATTGAATTAGGGACTGTTTTAATAGCTGCAAGAGCTCCCACGAAAATGATTTATGAAAATTCTATTAGGAAAACCAAGATAACAACAAATATATGCCAAAAGTGAACTGTTTAAATAAATTACCTCCATATTATGGAATGCTATCATGCCATCACAAGGAATAAAGCATATCCACCAAAACAATCTCCATATACCACTATTATACTGATTCTTAGTTTTGACAAATATAATGTAGTAATATAAGATGAAAACATGGGGAAAACTAGTAATGACAGGAAATCTCTGTTTTTCTATGTAAATCCAGCAACATCCATGGAAAATAAAAATATGCTTTCTCATAAAAAAAGAAAGAGTATGACCAAAAAAAAAAAACATGGGGAGCAATCCTACTCTGAAACTCATGAGAAAATTATAAAAAAGAATCAATTCAAAGGCATTGCTTATTTTTAAATGATATACACAATTCTCTGATTTATGATGGCATCAAAGCTTATTTTATTTTGTATTCAGCATATAAATGTATTTTATTTTATTTAAGCTGATTCTTTCAGTTTAATAAAGAAACAAAATTTTGTGGTCATATGGACTTCTTATTTTGAAAACTACATTTTCAGTTTTATTTATAAACATGAGATACTTTGAAATAAAAAATTAACGAATTCACATTTACACCACATAAAGAGAATTTTCAATAAAGAGAATTTTAAGCTTGACAGTTGTAATTTTCTGCTGATTGAACACTCAGAAAACAGAAAAATGTAAAGCCCAGATAGAAACGTCTTTGCTGTCTCTAACAATTTATAATTTTTTTAATGAAACATATTCTTCTATCTTCTGTCTAGGATGCAACTGCCTACATCCCCATGGCTTGAAATTCACTACTAAGTAATCAGATGACTAATCACAATCATGGCATTTTTTATTATGCTTTCTTCTCAGAGAAGGTATATTCATGTTGAGAAGATAGAACTCTCTCTAAAAAGGCAATTAAAAAATGGAAATTGCCCCATGAACCCTTTGCATTCTTCCCTAGATATAAGATCATATCAAAATGTACCTATGGAATGAGAATGAAAATAATTGGCAAATGACAGTATGTAGTTGTATACATGAGGATATGTAATTGTGATACCATGGACCATATGCTCAACTTGTCCATAAGCAACTTGAACTGTAAATGAAATTTATTGTGAAAAATCTGAGTTTTTGTCTTTTTTTGAATTCCAAAAGAGTTTTTCTCTCACGAATAGCATAACTCTTGAAATTTACTATATTTGATTTTTGATCAATTTTTTGCCCCAGTCCTTTTGACGGGTTTGAATGTTATTACAAAAGGACAAAGTTCCAACTCTCCTTTCCCTCTGTAAATTGGGTAATGGAGGCCTCAAAGGCTATGTGGAAGAGAACTCAACTCTACCCTGGGAATCATCCTTCACTTCATCCTGTCACAGAGTAAGACCACGGTGGACACTACCAATGCTTTTAGCAAATATAACAAAAATGTGTTCTCTTTATTTATCAAGTGACAACCAAGATCTTTAAAAATGTTCATGCTCTCTGGCCTCATTGTTTTATTTCTCAAATCTTGGTATCAAGTTTTCATAAATAAAGAAACTTGTAGCATTATTTTATAATTTAAAAAAAGTATTTAAAAGAAAACCTAAACACCCAACAATAAGAACAAAATAAATTGTGTATAAGCTCATGAATGAAAAGTATGCCATTAAAATTCTATTAAAAATTTCATAATTACAGGCAGAAAAATGTATGTGGTAATAAAAGAAAAACATAGTCAATGATCATCTCCCATTGTTTTGCGAGAGCCAAAGACAGCATTTGTAATTGTGATGTATAAGTCTACTGATGTGGGAGGGGCTCAGCCAGCAGAAAATTGCAATCATCAGAAAGAAAATCCTCTTTATGCTTACAAATAAAATGTTTTGTCATTTATAAATACATATATTCATAGCATGAAAGAAGGGAACTAAGCAAGAAATAGTATTGAACTTACAATGCCATCTGACTACGTAATCCAAATAAATTAAAAATTACTTCACACATTGAAGATATTTTTCATAATATTCACAGAATTTATTTTGAAAGGTATCATCATAAGTACATTTATTTGCTGTAGTTTAAAAATCTTTTGAAGTGAATATGAATGACTTACTCGTGAAAAGCATGAACTATTATTTACAGTGGTCTTCTTTAAAGCCATAGTTCGTACAATCATACAGGTTGTCATGGCTGTGGTTAAGTGCTACCATGTCAGTTCCAACCCACAGATGCCTTATGAAGAGTTCTGCGATATCTTAGTCATGGTCAGGTTGGAGTGCATTATCGTAGCTTTTGTATCAATCCATCTCTGAAATAAGGGTCCTCCTCTTTTTCACTCACCCCCTCCTTTGCCTAAGGTGGTGATCTTTGCTGGGAATTGCTGTCTATGGATAAGATGTCCTACGTATATGACAGACACAAAGTCTTACCATTCTGTGTGCACTTATGCCAATTGAATTGTTTGTTCTGGCAGTGTCTGCTGCTTTCAATATTCTTTGCCACAACCATCATATAGATGTTTAGTTTCTTCTTGGTCTTTCTTATTCCCTGTCCAGGTTTCACATGCCGATGAGGTCAACTGGAAGAACCATAGATTGAATCAGGCACCCCTTAGGCCTCAATGCCATCTTTGCTCTTTCATTCTTTAAATACCTCTTGTGAACCAGATTAGCCCACTACCATACCTCCTTTGATTTCTTAATTTTTCCTTCTAAAGGATGGATTTTGTAACCAAATAAAACTAAATCCTTAAAAACATCGAGCTTGACACCACTGTCCTGGATGCTGTCTGTCGGTTCACTTGGGAGAAGCTTGGTTTTCATTTGGTTGCAACCCACACTGACAGCGGCAGTCTGATTGTCAGCAGCAAGGCCTGCACATCCTCCTGTCTTCAATACTCAATGTTGTGTCTTCTACATATCACTAGATATTTATTATTGAAACACCTTCTCAGACTTGCTGAGCTTACAAGTAAATATGGTGAAAAGATACAACTCGTAAGTAAATTTTCTGGTTTTAAAACTTAGAGCATGCCATGATTCTATTTAGAGAACTTCCTTTTGGTCTTTGTACAGGTTCCATATGAGCACAATAAACTGTTCTGGAATTCCCATTCTTTGCAATGTTCTGTAGTTTATTATGATTTTCAGGCAATGCCCTTTCAGAGTCTGTAAAGCAAAATGAACATCTTTCTGATATTCTCTGATTTCAGTCACAATCCATATAATGTCAGCAAGGACATCCCTTAATTTGACGCCCTCATCTGGATCATTTCAATTCCTTGCATTCCTTTTATTGCTGCAGTCACTTTTAAATTATCTTCAATAGCATTTTAGGTTCATGTGATGTCTATGATTTATTTGGTAAGTTCCACATTCTGATTTATCACCTTTCCTTGGAATGGACACAGCACCACTCACTTCCTGTCATTTTGCTGAGTCTTCCAAATTTTTTTCACATGAATGAGTAGTTTCAATACTACATCAGCTAGTTGAAATATGTCAATAATATTTCAGCAATTCCTAGAATGCTGTTTTCCACAATGCCTGAAGCATATTTTGAACTTCTTTCAGTATCATCTGTTCTTAATCATCTGCTATATTTTGGAATGGTAAAACATAGACCACACACTTTTTTGGTCCAGTGACTCTCTATACCCATTCAACTTATTTTAATACTTCCTGCATCGTTCAATATTTTGTCCATGGGATCCATCAATATTACAACTCAAGTCTTGAATTTTTATTTCTTTCTGCTTGAAATACACTGAGCATGTTTTCAGTTTTGACCTTCCAACTGCAGATTTTAGCAAATTTCCTTCTATTTAGTCTTTTCTGCCTACACTACTATTCAGAAGGGTATAAAAAAAACATCAAAAATAAACATTTTATTGTTTTCTGTTTAATTGCTTCTGTCTACCACTCTAATGGTAGATTTTGCTAAACCAAAAGTCATAGGTTGGATTTCCCAAACTAAAAACAAACAAACAAACAAAAAACAAGTTGAATGAATTCCCACATCTACCATATTTTTCATACTTAATATGTCTGTCATGGTCACTATTGTAGGCTTGGTTATTATGCAATTGTTTGATAGTGGACACCTTTGTAATCAAGAAATGCAATGCATTATGATATTAGCAATGTATAGTGTCACTCTGCAAACTTAACTATATGATACTGGAAATTTGATATATAATCATTAAAAATCTGAAAAAATGGACAATAAAAATATTTCCATCAATAGGAAATTCAATATTTAATGATGGCAGCCAACTTAGTGATATGGCAAGTGCTGTTGAAAGCAATTCGTATCTATGTTTTGCCTCCTGGATAATGTTGTTCCCAACAGTAGAAAAACAGACGGTCTTTCCCTTTTACTCACTGTTTTCTTTTATGAAACTTGCTTTCTGGTCTCCCAAAGCAGCAATCCAATCAGCTATATAGACTAATGCTCTCTTTCAATGATTCTTCCCTCAGTCTAGCTTTGGATGCAAATGCAGACAATATTGCTTTCCCAGAGGTAACCTAGGAAAATATTTTTCTTTCTATAAGAGAGGCACAGAATAAGCATTTTAAGATTAAAACCCACTCATGTGTAAAAAGAATTGACATAGCTGACATTTTTGAGGGGAGGGGGCAAAGATTATCATTTTAAAGCTTGCTATAGATTAAAACTCATTGAAAAGCAAGTAATCCTTTTAATACATAATTTCCTCCTCTGATAATGGGTGTTTTTGACCTTTGTGTTCAATTCTGTCTAATTGACTTGCTTTTATTTTTGATGAGCACTCATTTTATCTGTCCATCAGCCGCATATGAGTGCAAATAGATGGTGATATACAACCACTTATAGGTGTTCTCTCATTAAAGCTAAGAAGCTTCTGGGGACTGTGTTCATAAGAGGCAGTTCAAGAGTTTTATTCTTTCTTCCCATTTCTTCCGGCTGAGCCCCAGTGGCGTAGTGATTGTGCGCGGGACTGTGGCCTAATGGGTTGGCGGTTCAAATCAACAGCAAGACTGGGCCTCCTACTCCCACCACCAGGGGCAATGATGCAAAAAACAAATAAATAACGCCCCCCCCCCAAAAAAAAAAAAAAACCATTTCTTTCAGCTGTATTATTCAGGTCCTGTAAAACTTCACGGAGGTAAAAAGGCATTCACCATCTACATAAAAAGGAATCATTTAAAAATCATAATTTTGCTGAGCCCCAGTGGCATAGTGGTTGTGTGTGGGACTGCTGTCCACAGGGTTGACGGTTCGAATCCAGCAGCAGCTCTCCAGGAGCAAGACCGGGCTTCCTACTCCACCAGGGCAGTGATATCACAAAAATAATAAATATAAAATAAAATCATAATTTTAGCTTATATGTATGCCATTGGGAACTAATTCTATTGATTTTTGCCTTCCCCTTCTTTCTCTAAATATTGAAGAGGGCTGGAAAAAAGGGGGTATACAATTAAAAGCATTGTCAAGTGCCTGCATTATCTGAGAGAGAGTTGTTTCAGATTAATTATATTCAAAAAAAAAAAAAAGAAAACACCTCTGTGCATATCTTGAGGCAGTTTTAAAAGAACACGGTGCCAATGCATCTGAGAGTTATACTAGGTGTGACTTGGGAGTCAAGGAAAGAGCAGAGGACTTGCAATGCAAAGCTGGAGGTGAAAGGCCTGCTCAGGATCTTGGGAGTTTGGGAACTGGAAACAAACAAACATGAGCCTGCATCCAATCACTTAGGAAAGGGTCATCCCTCTGTATCATGCCTACCTCACAGTGGTATAGTGAGGACGAACTGAGGAAACAGACATGAAAACATTTATTCTTTTGAAATGTGCAGATAAGTCCAGGAGACTATTGTATATTTTAAGGAGACATTTCCAATGAATAGAGAAAACATGACTTATACCAATGACTTCTTCAAGATAATTATCTTGATACAGAACAAAATAAAATTAGTTGTTTTCATGGTGAGGGGCAGTCGAATTCAAGTCATAGCAACCCCATGCACAACAGGATGAAACACTGTTTGTCCTGTGCCATCTCACGTGGTTATCTGGTTGGAGCCCATGGCTTGCTTTAGTCGCTGCAACAATTCATTTTGTTACGGGATGGACTTCCTCTTTCCCTGTCTACCTTATGAAACATAATAGGTATGTCCAGGGACTAGCTTCTCTTTATAACCTGTCCATGAAATGGGAGATATAGCCTAGTTCAAACATCTCACCATAATAAGTTGTGTAAAGTAAAAAAAATTTACATAGAGAAGTTAAAAGTCTTTTTTCTACTTCACTTTTTAAAACCTGAAATAGCTTGAAGATAAGCCTCAGGGAAGATCAGATGATAAAATATTACAATTTGACCTATCTTTGTGTGCCATAATAGATTTTATAATGTTCTCTGTCTATTAATAGGATTATTGATATTTATTTGCTGTGATTGAAAGGGACTCACTGGAACCTGAATCCATGTATGGGGCCTGAAAATGGATTTTGGATATCTGCTGTTATCCATAACCTTCTGCAAAATAAATGTTTACAATTTGAACTCTGATGCTGTTCCCTCCTTTGGATTTGAATTATATTATTTACAATTCTTGGATCACAAGGCTAGTGTGCTTCTTCCTTGTAGACTTAGTTACTGCCTCACATAGATGGCTGCTTGTTTAAAAACAATGCTTAAATCCCCCAGACTCTATTCCTTCTGACGGCTGGAAACCAACTAGTTTCTTCACCACAATTCTCTATAAAATACAGCTCTTCAGTGATTTTGTCATGAAGTCGAGCACTAAGCAATTCCATGCCATATGAACAAATTGGTCTTAGACTGGGGTTAAACTTAAGTACAAACTCCAAATCCATTTGTACCTATGGTTTATATGTACCTCTGCTTCACCTTAAAGTCAATTTTGTCATTTTAGATTAGAAAACATTATCAATTGTATCTTTGGGGTATTATTTCCACTGGCATAAGGTAAATTTTGACTTCCAGTGACACTATTGGGCAAGGTAGACTTGTCTCTGTGAATCTCCATGTTTTCAAATCTTCCAAAAAGTAGAAAGTCTTGTTTTTTCCTTTCAGGGATGAGCTGGTCTTCTTAAACTCTCAGCAGACCAAAGCATCACCACTATTCATTGAGAGTATCATTAGTTTAACAAGTGGTATTGATTTAAAGCATTGTTGAGAAATAAAATTATATTAATATAAACCAGCTATGAGCCACAATACATGATTTTTTGACTTTACAACTTAAATTCTAAAGTGACAATTAATGTAAAGGGTAAAATCCTAGATGGATATATTTTAAGTAACGTTCTTTTAACATACACACACATATTGCAATGATTATACATACTAGAGAAAAAGACTTCTAAGTAAAAGTATTGATTTGGAGAACTTATAAAAAAGAAAAATACTTATTCAGATGGGAAAGACTATGAACATGCAGTGCCTACACATGGATCAAGAGATAATTCTGCAAAAAGAACTAGGGAATACTCGATAATTTAATGTTAGGAAAAGTACATGTAATATGCATGCTGAGCAAATAATCAGAGAGTATATGAAGTATATGAAGAAGAATGGTGCTTATGAGTCAATGAAGAAAAATGGTCCATCAGGATTGAAGAAAAAATTACAACAAATATGTAAAGGAAAAGAGGGGCATGAAAGTGGGTAGGGAGAATTTCAACTGTTACACAGTTCATAGATGCAGCAGTCAAGAGATCAAATGAATTGCATTAGGGAAATCTGTTGCACAAGACTTCTCTAGAATATGGAAAAGCAAGGATGTTACTTTGAGGATTAGAGTTCAGCAGATCCAAGCCATGGCATGTGGAAGTCGGACATTGGACAAGGAAGGCTTTACCAGAATAGGTTCATTTGAATTGTGCTGGAGAAGAATATTGAAAGTATCACAGATTGCTAAAAGGACAAGCCAGCCAATCTGTATTAGAAGAATTAAGACCAGAGAACTCCTTAGAAGCAAAGGCATGAAGACATCCTCTTACATACCCTGGACATGTCAGGAGAGAAGGACGTCATGGTTGGTAAAGTGGAAGGACAGAGAAAAAAGAGGTAGGTCCTCAAAAAGATGGGTTACCACAGTGACTGCATCGTTTGGCTTGGGCATATGGAAAATGGAACTGGATGATGCAGTGTTCAGTTCTATTGTGCATAGAATCACTATGGGTCAGAGCATGCTCAGTGGCACTTGAAAATAACATGGCACCTGGCAACATGTCAACATGATGTCAACACTCAATTCTAAACTAATCATTCAAGGGGAACTGGAAGGGTTCTTCAGAGATGTCCCTTGTCAAAAACAGGAACGAGTTCAGATATGGATAAAGATGACAATTTATAAATAAAGATTGAAAGGGGAGAAGGGACTATTTCAACATGGAGAGAGGGACTATTTTAGGAGGAGAACACTCATAGAGACCATAAATCTAGCAAGTGTCTCGAAAGCTACAGTCTATTTACCCAAGGGAGGCAGTGGTTCACAACCTGTGGGTGGTGACCCCTTTGGGGGTCGAACAACCCTTCCACAGGGGTTGCCCAATTCATAAAAGTAGCAAAGTTACAGCTATGAAGTAGCAACGAAAATAATTTTATAGTTGGGGGGTCACCACAACAAGGGGAACTGTATTAAGGGGTATTGGCATTAGAAAGGTTGAGAACCATTGCCTTGGTGTGTTGTTTCAGGTTAAAAGTCAGCAATACAAATTCCTTGACATCAAATCAATTGTGATTCACAGTGGTCCATAGAACAGATTACAGCTCTCCTGTTGGGGCACTTTTGTGACTCTTTTTTATTGGGGGGAAGGGGGGCGCAGGATCACTACCCTCTGGTGGCCCTGGAAGCTACCCAGGGCTGTTCCTGAGAGCTGCCACTGGATTTGAACCACCAAGCCCGCGGATCACAGTCCCGCACTCAACCACTTATGCCACCAGGGCTCAGTCCAGTTTTGTGACTCTTTGGGGAATTAGAAAGCCTCTTTCCTCTCACAGAGAGACTAGTGGTTTCAAAGTGCAGCTCAAAACATAACCACTAGATTTCCAGGAGTCCCTATTGTAAGCCTGAAGTTGGGTCAAAGTTGAAGGACTGGAACAACTAGAGCCATTTAATCAAAATAAACCTAACACTTTTATTTCAACTTGATTAGTGGAACAACCAATCAGTTAATGTTTATGGACAAAGGATGTTAATTTCTGGGTCTGTATCTAGCCTTTTCATCTGTAAATCAAGTGCATTCTTGGGTCTTACCTAAGTAAAACTATTTAACTTTGCAATGAATGGCTGCCCTGAGCACAAAGGGCAGGGGCATTTCCCTGACCATCTATTCAATGTATTACTGAGTTCAGGTTAAATTCAATACTGACACCCTTATCAAACTTTTTCTCTCCTACACTGATACCCATGAATAGAGCTACTCCTTGGTGGGTCAGTTCCCTCTGCAAGGGACCATTCTGTGAATCAAGGGCAGGCAACATTCCAAGAAGTTAAGGACCAAATTCTGAAAGAAAGGATCTGCATATTGTTGTGCTGTCATCAACACAAAGCCTTTCTTCATATTTGTCAAGTTTCATGAAAAATTTGATTTGGAAGAAGAAAGTTATAGCTTGAGCTCAGCTCATCACTTCCTGACTTCTCTATAGTTTACAGCTCCTCTCTTCCTTGTCAACTCTCTCCTCTGCTTTGTATTCAAGCTAAAATTCCAAGCACCTCATTTGCAAAAGTCTATCAATATTATAATAAAATATGCAACGACTTACAGTTAGCATGCAAAAAATGAAGAATATGCTCACCTTATCTTAAATTGAAAGAACTCAAGAAAAACATAAATCTAAATTTGCAATATTGAAAGATTTTTATGGACAAAATTATGAATGGTGCACTAAGTATCCAAAGAAGATGGAAAAAATACACAGAGGCACAGTACCAAAAAAGAAAGTAGTCACATTTAACCATTGCAGAAGGTAGCATAGGAGCAAGAACTAATGGTACTGAAGGACAAAGTTCAAGCTGCACTGAATGAATTAAGCAAAAATAAGGCTCTAAGAATTGATGCAGTACAAAGTAGAATGTTTCAACAAACTGAGGAAGCACTAGTAGTTACTCCCCTATGCCAGGGAATTTGGAAATCAGCTACTTGGTTAACTGACAAGAATAGATCCATATTTGTATCCATTCCAAAGAAAGGTGAGTCAACAGAATGGTGAAATTATAGAACAAAGCATTGATATCATATGCAAGCAAAATGTTGCTGAAAATCGCCCAAGAAGTTTTGTAGCAATACTTTGACAGGGAACTTCCAAAGGTTGAGGTCAAATTCAGAGAAGAATGTTAAATAATATCATTCCTTATAGTCAGGTGGATCTTGATTGAATGCAGAGAATACTTTAATGATGCTTACTTAAGTTTTATCAACTATGACAAGGCATTTAACAATGTAGATCATAACAAATTATGCACGTTATTGAGAGCAATAGAAATCCCAGAACACTTTTTTCCTGTGCATATGCAGAACTTGTACCTGGATGAAGAGGTAGTTGTGTGACAAGAACAAGGGCATACTATATTTGTTTTCTTTAATCCTTTCATTGGGAACTCATACAACACTTATCATGATCCATATATACATCTATTGTGGCAAGATCATCTGTACATTGGTTGCCGTCACATTCTCAGAATGTTTTCTTTCTTTCTACTTGAGCCTTTGTTATCATCATCCACCCCCCTACCCTCACCCTCCCTCCCTCACAAATCCTTGATAACTTATAAACTATTATTCTTTTATATCTCACACTATCTGATATCCCTCTTCACCCACTTTTCTATTGCCCATCCCCCAGGGAGGGTGCTACATATAGATCATTGTGATCAGTTTCCCTTTCTCTCTCACTTTCCTCTTCCCCCCTCTACTTATCTCAGTATTATCTCATCACTATTCTCATTTGGTCCTAAGGGGCTTATATATCCAGAAATCCCTGTGCTTCCAGCTCTTATTTATACCACTGTACATCCTCTGGTACATATGCTTCAAAATCATGAAAGGTGTGCATCAGGCTTGTATCTTCTCACCTTATTTATTTGATCTATATGCTGAGAAAACCATCAGACAAGCTAGACTATATAGAGAAGAATGTGGCATCAAGAATGGCCAAAGCCTCCAACACACAAATGGCAGAACCTTGTTGCTGAAAGTAAGGAGGACTTGGAGCTCTTACTGATGAAGATTGCAGATTGCAGTCTCTTGTACTGCATGGGCCAGGGTTAAATCAGGCAGCCCCTGGAGCAGGAAGCCCCTCGCACCCCTTTGCACCAGCCTCCCAAGAAACCACTCGCTGAACATTGTCACCCCTGCCTCTAGCATCTCACGTGCTCCCCTCTGACATTCCGGGAAACAAGTGTGTGAAACAAGATGATTTGCTCATAGGTCATCTCCTATCCCAAAACCTGCAAGACGCACTATAAAAAAATTTTCCTCTCTCTTATTATCCCACATGCCTGTATCTCAAACTCTATATATATCCCACCACCCCAATACCGGGTGCGGCTTGCCTGGCCTAGCTTTTGGCCTCAGGACCACTCAGGAGCTCAAGATACTCTTGTCGGTCTGTCTCTTTTTATGCAGTCGCTTCCCTTCCCAGAAGTCCTTCACTATCTCCAATAAAACCTAAATATTTGCATTTCATCCCTAATTGACCTCTGTCTCCTTCCTGCAGCTCCGTCTCAACCTCTCAATTACAACTCTTTATAAAGAAGATCGCAATACTCCCAAATGGACTAATATTTAACATCATGATAAGGAATCAAAGATTGAGTTGCCAATGAGTCTATTTTGTTCGGAAGAAGAGCCATGCCCTCTAGGAGCTGCATGGACACAGTGGCTACAACAATGGGCTTAATCATAGAACAATTGGGAAGGCAGCTTGGGACCTGGCCGTGTTTCATTCTGTATCATGAGGGATGGGCTCAATCACACCTAACAACATGAATGACAGTGGAAACCCAAATCAGCGTGAGAGTCGCATGTACCATAAACCTTTCTTCTGAGGTTAACCAAGGATGTAGATAACCTTGCCTGCAGACAGAGTACCTTAGAAAGTGGTTTCATTCCACTACTCCCCAGGGAGCCCAAGAAAGGGAAATTTGCCTTAGAGGTGTGCCTAGGTGTGTCCCTGATGGAAATCATCATCCAGGGACAGCACTGGAGACTGCAAAGTCATCAATGATGCTTTCTCTGCTGTATACCGACAGATTTGAATGGAAGACCCCAGACCAATCTACTGGTAAACTCTTCTATCTAGCATAACGTCTGTGTCCCAGTCACAGCCCTATGCCCTCTGCTGTAGTCCCACCCGTATCAACCAGTGATGGAGTGATATGCAACCATGTGTGATAATTTTTTTTGTTTCATTTCTTTTTACACTATCTTTCTCATTGTGGAACTGTGAACTGCATTATGACCTCATGTACGTATTCTCCCTTATCAGGCTGATGGGTCTGCCTTTGTTGTGACAAGCTCCCTTTTTTAAAACTTAGTAAATGCTCTCCTAAACTATAAATTAAGATGGGGTCTCTTTTGTATCCTGAAACATGGCACATTTGAGGTATTTGCTATTTTCTCTAGAAGACTTTTTAACTTTTTATAATTGGATTTTCTTGGGAATCCAGTAAAGTAAGAAGGATTTTTGTATAATAGAATTCATTGCTAGGTAAAGCTGATGAGAAACTGTCCCCAAAAGAAATGAGGATGTTTAGGATGCTTTTCTTTAAGACAAGAATGCTGAAGACTCCAAGGCTGTATGAGTTACTAGGCAAGTGGACCTGGATACATCTCTCTGGAAGAAAGGGGGACTAAAGGGATGGTGTATAGATGCTCTTCTCTCTCTGTGAGGATCCCTGTTATTCTCTTAACTATGTGTTTGGTGTTTTTATTTTTGTTTTGGTGTCTATGTATACAAGATAGGCAGGATAGGCAATTTTACCAATTTTACATTGACTGGTCTGAAGGTTTGTGGGGAACGTGGGAAGGGAAGGAGGTGGGGGGAGAGCAGGGAGCTTTCAGGGGAGTATTAAGGTCAAAAATTGATGTCAATGAATGTGTAGCATTTCTGGTTTTGTTTGATCAATCAAATTGTCTCAGAAAGGAATTATTGAGAAGTGAACAATTGGTAGACATGATAGTGGGGAAGAAGGAGAAAAGAAAACAATATATGTGTATATATATATATATATGTGTGTGTATGTGTGTAATTTTGAGTTTATGCATTTATATGCAAATGCAACAAGGAAGCAGGTAGAATTTTGGCATCACTTAAATCTTAACTCAGTACAAGAGTGATATGTTCTTGTAATGTGGCATGGTATGGTCCTTACCTTCCTTACACCATCACAAAGTAAAAATGGGTGTATAAGCAAATGTGGTAAAGAAAACTAAGAGTGCTTTAAACTGAAGACTTGTAGTTAAACAAACAGCAATCTACCAGTAAACAACCTAGCCCACAAGGAAGAAGCACACCTCCCGTGTGATCATGAGTTGCCTATGGGAAAACTTTTCAGAAGTTCAAAAACAAGCAATCAAATCGACGTGAAGTGGTGTGCATGCAGTGGTGATCCAAAACCCACTTGTAAGATAATTGGGCAGTCCCTGTCAAAAGGGCCACAGGAAAGAGATGATAAATTCAATGTGTAGTACGTTACTAATGAATCACATAACTATCTTTTAGTTCTTTAATACTTCCTCCCCTTAGTATTTTGTTTTATATTTCTTTTATCACATTAATCATGTAAGATCTGTGTATGTAGTCTTATAGATATGAGACCCTTCAGTACATTAAAGTCATGATACAGAAACAGTCCTGATATAGCCATGATACAGAAAAATGGTTCCCTGAGGGTTATGGGAAGAGATGGGAGGGAGGGGAAATGTGGCTGAAAGCATTGATGACAGTATAACCCCATTCGATGGGATTGAATAACGGAATCATATGTAAATGGATGTATTGGTTTATGTAATATATCACAAAAACTATTATAGGAGAAAAATAATAATAAGACTTCCTGGGAGTAGGTAGCTAAGGGAGAGAGTGAAGTAGGACTAATATCAAGGAGTTAAAAAAAAGAAAATGTTTTGAAACTGATTGTGGTAGAAATTGCACAATACTGCTTATTGAGCTACAGATAGTTAGGACATCTATAAGATCTTTCAATAAAATGATTATTCTTTTAAGTACAAAAATGACTTTTAAAAGAATGTGGAATTGCAATGAGGCTTCCACTTACACATAATGTATTAGTCTATGAGTTAAGATGAATACTAGAAATTAGATTTTTATAAAATCATGCTAACACATCCTCTTTATAGATGGGAAAAAATTTAGACAAAATATTCTCAGCTTGTGTAATTTGTCATCGGTCCCACCAATAAAGAACAGTGCTGGAAGCATCTTTGAATGCTGTCTCTATTCTGTGATGGGTAGGTTTGTTATGCCAACATGGCCACAGAAGACTGGTGGGTCTGTTGTGATGGCATGGCCAATGAACACACGGGATGAATTGAAGGGCAGAGATAGGAAGGGCTCAGCAAGTCCTGCCCTCTCTCTTGCTTTTGGATCTTCAGACCAGAGAACTGCCATGTTCGTCCTGTGCCTGAACCTCCAGCAACACTACCCGTGGGACATCTAATTGTGGACTGTGGAGCTGTGAGTTGAGGTTCCTTCAAGTCCTACTTTGCCACACTTCTGGGATATACATGCCTTGAACTAGGGACTGTTGGACTCTTTCATCTGGCTGACTGTTGGTGACCTGCTCTGCTGTTTGCTGCCTGTGACCTGATAGTCTGAATTGCTCTATAGAGGACTACCCAGCAGCACTCAAGACTTGAAGGACTGCCAGTCTTCTAGCTGTCTCACACAAGTGACTTGCACTGAGCTATTTGTACTACTTTATAGATTAGTTAACTGTTTTGTTCTTATCTTGTATACCCTTCTCTCTATATAAATATGTAAAGAGAATTACTAGTGTCCTGGTTTTATTTCTCTAGAGAACCCTCTCTGACACAACTCTGTTTAATGCCTACAATACATATTCAAGTTCCATTGCCTTTCACAATGGTTAAAAAAGGAAATGAAGATGCTCTCACATATATAACTAATTCCATAATTTCAAGATGTAGCATATGACAAGGACCAAGGATATTGCAGGAAGAATTTCAAGCTGCATTGAAAGCAGTAGCCAAAAACAAAGCTGCAGGAATTAATGGGATATAAATAGAAATGTCTCAACAAACTAATGAAGCATTGGAAGCAGTTACTTCTCTATTGCAGGAAATTTGGAAGTCAGCTACTTGGCCAACTGATTGAAAGAGATCCATATTTATGTCTGTTCCAAAGAAAGGTTAGCCCACGCAATGTTCAAATTGTAGAGTAATATCATAGATACCAAGTGCAAGTAAAGCTTTGTTGATAGTCATCCAGAAAGATTTGTAGCAGTACATTGGCAGGGAGAGTTCAAGGTTCAAGCCAGATTCAGAAGAGGAATTAAAACAAGGAACTTGGAACTGCTGATTGCCAAATGAATTTTCGCTGAAAGCTGAAAATACTAGAGCAATACTGTATTAGACTGGGCTAACTAGAAAAATAAATACAGAGACACTCTTATATATGCAAGAGAAAACTTTATCTCAAAGAATAATTGCATATTGAGAAAACATCCCAGCGCAGTCCAGATCAAGTCCATAAGTCTGATATTAGTCCATATGTCCAATACTGATGCATAAATATCTCTTCAGACTAACATTGCCACTCACAATGATGCCAAATGCAGGAATATGACAGGCTGGTGGGTGAAAAGTCTTGTGGATCCAAAGGCAGTGGAAGCATTACAAGGCTGTACCCACAGGTTTCTTCGGCTGCAAGACTTGTCAGAGAGTGAGAGACAGAGAGAGAAAGAGACAGAGAGAGAGAGAGAGAGAGAGAGAGAGAGACCCACCTCTTCTGATAGCAGAAACAACAGAGAATGTTCTCAGAATGCTCATGAGAAGGCCATGCCCACAAAGAAACATCGTCAGACTATAACTTGATTTATAAGCTAGACTCCACCCCTATACTTATTTATCAAGCTGACATGAAGTTCTTTAACTACCACATGAAATTTTCTACCACATGAGATGCTTTAACTACCACATGGTTACTGATACTTCAATTCTTGCAAGAAATTCAACTATGAATCATAGCAAACTGTGGATAAGTTTGAGAATAATGGACATTCAAATTTGTACTGGTATGGAACTTAGATATGAATCAAGAGGCAGTTGTGTGAACAGAAAAGCAAAATACTGCATGGTTTGAAATAAAGGCAGTTGTGTAACAGGGTTGTGTTTTTTCACCATACTTGCTCCATCTGCATGCTGAGTAAATCATCAGAGAAGCTGAGTCCTATGAAAAAGAGTGCAACATCAGGTTTAGAGGAAATTTATGAAGAAACAAACAGGCAGATTACCCAGGTTACTTGCTGAGAGCCAAGAGGACTGCAAACACTTGAAGATGATCAGGTTGTGTAGCCTTCATTGTGACTTACAACTCAATGTCAAGGAGACACAAATCCCAACTGGACCAATAAATAACATCATGATAAATGAAGAAGGATTGTGACTTGTTTGGATCCACGACCAAATCTCATGGAAATAAGTCAAGAGATCCGAAGATGCTCTTTTTTTTTTTTTGAGGAAATCTGCCCAAGGGCTCTCTAAAGTACTGAAAAATAAGAATGTTACTTTGAGAACTAAGGTTCCCCTGACTCAAGCCAGAGTATTTTATATTATTTGAGCTGCATGTGCAAGTTGAACATTGAATAATGAGAACATTGAATAATTGAATAATGAGGCAAAAAATGAGATGTATTTGAGCATAGTGAATATGCCATGGACTGCTGAAAGTATAAACTAATGATCTAAGAAGTGTGGCTAGTGTGTTCCTTCATGGAAAGGCTGGTGAGATTCAATCTTATGTACTTTGGATGTGCTGTCAGAATAGGCCTGTCTCTGCAGAAGGATATCATGCTTGGTGAAGTCGAGAAAACTTCAAAAAGGAGGAAGGCCTTAAAGGCAATGGTTGCAACAATGGGTTCCAGCGAGGAACACTTGTGATAGTGGCATACAGCCAGGCAGTGATTGGTTCTGTTGTGTCTAAAGTTACTATCAGGAGGAATGTATGGGGTGGCACACAACAGTAATCATAATATTTCTTGATTGTGAGGCATAGACTACAAGAGCATTGTGTTAGTCTGGGTAGACTAGAGAAACAAATTCACAGACATGCATATGGCTGTAAGGGAAAGGTTTATATACAAGAGGAATGGAACATTCAGAAAACATCCCAACCTAGTCCAGTTCAAGGTGATAAGTCCGATATTCGCCCATATGTCCGACACCAGTCCACTAAGTCTCCTTTCAACTTGCGAAGTCACAGGCCAGTGGGTTCAGATTCTTGTGTATCCTGCTGAGGTAGAGGCATCCTGGCCCTGGCAGGGGTCTCCCCATGGCTCCTCATTCCCAGGGCTCAGATTCCAACAACAGTGTCCATTGGTGGTAGAAGCATCTCAGCACTGGCAGGGGTCTCTCTGTGTCTTCTCCGGCACCAGAGGTCTGGTTCCATCAGGGCAAGCCCATATAGCTTCTCCTCTGGCTCCTCCATTTTCAAGGAATCAGGATCAATCAGTATACTGTCATCTCATCTTGTAAGGCGTTCGTCGTCTCGAAGACTGAAAGTCAAGTTTCTCTTCTCCAACTGGGAAATACTGTGAGACTTCGCAGAATTCTCAGGAAAAATCCATGCCCACACAGACACTTCATCTCAATCCACACTCAATGAGAAATTCAAAGGATGAGAGCAGAGGGTATCTTCTCAGATATCTGAGCAAAATCAATTCTCCTTTAGAAGGAAAATTAATACGGATGCACTTTGTTTTTCAGACACCACAGAGAAGATACTTCACTAGGTGGAGTTATTAATTCCATTAACTGTTGTTCAGCCATCAAATATGCCTATGCAACCAAAAAAGACCGTTTGATTTGGAAAAGTTAAAACCATTGGTGATGCTGGAAGAAAGTAGTCTTTGTATAGTGACAAAAATGAAAGTTTGCGTACGAATGTCTAAAGTGCATTTCCAAGACAGAGACAAAGTTTTTCTTTTACCACTATGGCTGACTCCACATATACCACTTCATAGGCTCCTCTGTTTAAACCAATTTTTAAATTTTGGATTGCTCAAATATGATCTATATTGTTGAAGTATCTGTCTACATTCTTTCCTGCTTAAGCTTAATTTGCCTCTGACTACAAATACTACAGAAAAAGATTCTAAATTACAAATACTACAGAAAAAGATTCTAAATTTTATTTTTGCATTACTGATTTAAGCCTAAAGTTTAAGGCTAAACTTTCAACCTGACCTATGTGTTATGTACCTATTATGATCTCAACAAGCAAACAATAATCTCCAATTCTCTCTCATCACAGCTCTCCCAGTTGCCCATGTTTAAAAATGAAGTGTATCTTTAATTTCTCTTATATCCTCATCTCTCTCACAGTATGCACGTTCTCAATTTCAGGATATTAAATCACAAATATATCTCAGATCCATTCACATTCCCCATTTCTCAAACCAGAAACAGATGCACTTTTATCAGTCAGGTCTGCACCCACACACCCTTGATCCCTGCTGACTGCTTCCTCTTTTTCATCAGAAGCCTGAAGCTTATGAGTCTGAAGATGGGTCCAGTTTGTGTCCGAGCCAGGGACTTTAGTTGTACTGGACTTGTTGCCTTGTTGATTTAATGTCCTGTCTTATACTTATTTGAGTGTCACTGGTTTTGTTTCTCTAGGCAATCTAGCAAAGCACACATGGAAATAAGAATACCCATCAGCAAAAGTAGGGATAAATAAATGTTGGTACATATGCATAACAGAATACTACATATGTATATTAAACAACAATTATAGCACTGTGAATCACCTATGACAAGGATGTGTGTAGAGGATGCTATGCTGAGTGAAGTTAGTAAATCACAAATGGACTAAATTAATCTGTGTGAAACCACGGTTATGAAAGGAAGAATAAAGATGAAAATGTGGATGGCCTCACTGGATATTGCTAAAGGCAGCTCTCTGGGGATGACCTTTATTGTGCACAACTGCTCATTATTTTCCTTGGTTATGTTTTCTGAACTCAGTATCACCCTTACTCAATAACCATAATATACAAGCCATTAGAAGATATCCAGCACTCTGAAGTTGCTCTCAATGAATTATATTCAGTAAATGGTGAATAAATGCACAAGATCTTCATTCCTTTTTTGGAAAAGCTCCCAGGCATATTCTTCTCTTTGAGTTTCTCCATCAGACTGTTCTCATGACTGATTAGAAAATTGACCCATCTTGTACCCATTGGGTCTCCGTTTCTTCTTTTTTGTTTTGTTTTGCTTTGCTTTGCTTTGTTTTGTTTTGTTTTGGGGGGACATCACTGCCCTCTGGTGGTCATGGGAGCTACCCAGTCTTGCTCCTGGAGAGCTGCTGCTGGAATTGAACCAGTAAGCCTGCGGGCTGCAGTCCCATACTCAACCACTATGCAACTGCAGTTCAGCCCAGTTTCTTCTTTCTTTAATTCCTTACTCCACCATCAGTTTTTACTGAATTGCCCTGAAACATTTTGTATGCAACACTTTGTACCCATAGCTAGTCTTTGGAGAACCTAAACTAAGAAAATCATATACTTTCTGCCCTTCAACGTTGAGTTAGCTAGGGATACAGCATCAGGAAAATAAAGCATGTTCCCTGACTTTGTTAAATGTCATAACATTTTGCAACTGGAAATAGGCATAGAAAGTACCGAGTGCCCTTTGAATACAGTCCCGGCTTGACGAACCATCAACAAGGCTATTTTACAACTCTGCTGGACTGTGTCTAACTTGCAGTCTTCTGTCCAATAATGATTCAAATTATTTTTGTTCAGTGGAATAGGTAGTGCCAAAGATTACATTTTATTTTTCTGCAATAATAAATTAATTCAGTTATTTAATTCAATGATCCTTTCTTTCTTACTTTGCAAGTTGCTTTATTAAATCACTTTGATAAAGTTGTCTGCTTTTTTGTGTTTTGGTATATGAAACTCATGATTGATGAGTTTATAGGAATATCAAGTAGAATAAGAATAGGGTGGGGTAGGGAGGAGGTTACACTAGGTGTAGGGGCAGATAAAAAGGAGGCAATGTCAAGGAATCCAGGGGGAAAAATATGTTTAGAACTGATTTTGGTAGCAACTGTATAGTTCTGCTTGATGTGATTGAACCATGAGATGAAATAATGTATGTGGTACTCCTAATTAGTAATAAATTAAAATAGATAAAATCCTTCCCAGTTTAGAATTTAAAAAGAAAAATATTTTGATATGTGCTCCTCCAATATTTATTTGAGAGCAGTGATTCTTAACATTTTAAAAAATTATACTTTAACAGAAAGGCAATGGGAAGATAAATAGAAACAAATGTATAAACTCCAGGTCAAGTCTCCTACCTTTTCTTTTTTTCTTTGTTTTTTTTTTTTGGGGGGGGGGCATCACTGCTCTCTGGTGGTGGGAGTAGGAGGCCCAGCCCCACTGCTGGAATTGAACCTCTGTCCCAGTGGACCGCAGTCCCCGCGCACAACCACTATGCCACCGGGGCTCAGCCCCTACCATTTCATGGTTCTTGGTTTCACTAAAGTTCTGATAACACTGAGTTAGTAAATGTTAAAACACTGGACTAGAGGAAACACAAACACTAACATTGGACTTATGGACAACCGACAAAAAATCAGTGTTTTCTAAAACATGCATTATTCTCATAAGGAGGATACTGACTTAAAAGGTCTGGTCAATGCATAGATGGATACTAGATAGCATTTAGCACAAGTGTTTGAGAGATGATTTTCAAAACAACAAAAGCACTAGCAAAGTACAGAAAATCAGAAAAGCATACTGTTAAATAGACTGTAAGGAAACTATTGTTTACAATATAAAAGCTGAAACAAAGAGAAAGGGTGTCACCTGCTTTTACATCATTGAGCATTGAGACTATTGTGTTGGATAATTGAAGTTGCTACAGTGTGATTTTTAAGGGAGGCAAATTAAAAAATAAAAGAATATTTCAATCCAAATATTTTATTTAAAAAATTTAGGAGCATTTAGGAGCATCATAACCTTTTTTTTTTTAAAAAAATTTCTACTTGACTTCTAATGATCTTAAGTTGACCTCAATCTGAAATAATCATAACAAATTCTACTGGCAACAAATTATTTAAACAGCCAGTGAAGTGTTGTATCATTGAAAAGTCTTCCAGAATTTTCTCATAGTAAGCACAGCTACTACCAAGTAGATTCTTACTCATAACAACCTCATATAGGGTTTCAGAGACTGTAAATATTTACAGAAGTAAACATTTGAATGTAAAATGAATGTAACTGAGAAAGTAGTGCTCTTATGAAATAAATACTAAAATGCGCATGCATAGATGCACATCACCATCAATGTACTAATGGGACCACAGAGACAGAAAGAAATTTTAGTCAGTTGTTTTATAAAGATAAACAAATCTTCACAACTGAACCAACTAGCAACATTATCATAACCACAGAAAACTTTGAAGTTGTCTGTCCAGATATTACTTTTACTTGTGCCCAGACTCAATGTCATGGAAACAGAGTCAAGAAATTAAACAGTATATTTCATTGGGCAAATATGCTGCAAAAAGCTCTCTAAATTTTTTAAAAGCAAAGATATTTTTGAAGGCCAAAGTGTGCCTGGCTCAAGACATGGTATTTTTTAATGATTATTAAGTTTGTGGAATCTGGACACAATAAAAAGACACCAAAAAGAATGATGCTTTTTGACTTATGGTGGGAACTACTGAATTATATCATGGACTGCCACTATATGGAATAAGGTGCACCTGGCCCAAGACAGGATATTTTTATTCATTTCATGTGCATACTGAAAGCGGATAGACGATCAAGAGGAAAAACACAAAGCCGAAAGAACAATCAATGTCTATGAATTATGGGACTGGGGAACAAAGCTGAATATGCCAGGAACTGTCAGAAGGAAAATAAATAACTTAGCAGTACATCCAGAATACTTTTTAGAAGCAAAGAAAATGAAAATTTGTCTCATACTTTTGACATGTGATCAGGAAAAAGCAGTCCCTGGAGAAGGATAGTGTGCATGATAAAGTAGACAGTAACTGAAAAACAAAGATCCTGTGTAGTAGGGATACAATGGATGCCACAGAGGGCTCAAATACATGACTAATTGTGTGGATGGCAGATAGCCAAGCATGACTCAATGATAACTAGTAATAAACATTATTATCTTATATTATTTTGTGTTTTGCTGTATATATCACTGCCAGATAATTGTTATGAAGAATCATAACATATTTGTTTGGTAGTGGGGTGCTATTTTATTCAAAGTGGTAAAGGAAGTATAACACAGTTAATCTGGAATTCAAGAATTCCAGGCAAAGGGAACTGGAAGTGTGAAAACTCTGTCCCAAAAGTGTGATTGAGAAATAAAAATAATGGCATTGAAGTTATTGTGGAAGACCTTGAGTAGTTAGTAGGGGAATATGGTAAGAAATAAAGATAGAGAAGTAATGTAAGTCAGAGGAAATATAGGCTTATAGATCTTAGGGCTTTTGTACTCTTTAAATGAGTTAGAATAAGTCCCCGGAATATTTTTAGAAATAGTACGATCGAGAAGCACACTATGTTAACACAAGACTACAGTGAAATGAAAGAGTTTTAGTAGTTAATCTTTGCATTGTTAACCATTAGGAAAGCAGTTCAAAACCTCCAGCAGTTCCATAGTATAGAGATGAAACTTTATGCTCCCATAAAGAGTTATAGCCTTAGAAAATCACAGGGGCAATTCTACTCTGTATTATTGAGTCACTATCTGTTGGAATTGTCATGTTTGGAGTTTGTATTGTTTGTTTGTTCGGGGCTACCAAAAAGGAAGGCATGCAGAAGTTGAGTTAGAATTCTATTATGACAGCAGCTATTGAGATGAGTGATATCAGTGGCATGACACTTGATAGCAAGAGGTCGTCCTGTATAAATTTTGAAAGTATGCATAAAATATGATTGGATTTGATTTACAATGTATTTCATTGACTGGGTTTGGTTTAGAATGAATTTCATTGATTGAATTTGATTTATAATGCATTTCCTTCTTTCATTAATTATATATATAGTGCAAGGAGTTAGGTTGAGTATACCATAGGTTCACAGACTTTTGTTGCAAGTCTCTCAAAGTTGAGATCAATATCATGGCACATCAGACTTATTTTAATGCATGGACCCACCTGCAATGCATAGCAGTGAAAGAGAAGTCTGATCTCCTCTGACTCGCCTCCACCTGGGTCAGCCCAGCCTCTAGCATCCATCCTTCTTTATCTATCTTGACAGAACCCATTCCATCTTCCCACACCACTCTACATCTATGGCTGGTACAGTAATTTATGTGATAACTACACAGAACTCAAACAAAATATAGGGTTAAGGAGAAGGTCAATTCGAATGTAGCAAACCATGGGGATACCTTGGTTAGACCACACAGTCAGCCTTCAGGTTTCTCTCATGTTTCCAGCCTCTCATCTGCATGGTAGCCAAGGCTTTCTGTGGAGCATAGTGTTCTCATCCATGTGGCCCCTTCGCTTTTGATTTCATGGACCAGGAGGTCAACCTGCCTCTCCCTATCCTGGGAGTAGTTCTTTAGTCGCTGGCCAGTGTAGGAGAAGGCACCCCGCAGTCTCAGCACTGCTTTTCTGAATACCAATGGCACAGTCTATGATAAATCCTGTCTCAGTGGCCTTCGCCCCTTTCAACATGCTTCCCCAGGATTTTTTGATTCACTCTTCCAAGATGGATCGGGGGTTGGGTCCAGTGTTAATGACAACTAGGCAATCCCCTCTATTAATGTCGCACATACAATAGTCCTATTTAATCACTTGGTGTGAGTTGTAGAAATTAGGGTAGAAGAACCATACTAAAAAATTTCACTGTACCATGATAGCATTTCAAAAATGATCCTAACTATAGCAACTTTTGTGTTCATAACTCAAGCATATGTGCCCCTAACCTAGAGTCAATTTGGAGGTGCATCCCAGTTCTCAAGGGAAATATTGAGAAGAAGCAAAAACACACATATTTCTATCAACTCAACAAAAATGCCTATCTGTGAAGATGAGCATATGATTTCATCTACGTGGACTTTACAATCATGAAACAAGAAGTATGAAATTTTAGCTACAAATATTTGAAAGTGGAGTTTTTCTCAGAGACTGATACATGGTTATGTGTGATAATCCAAATAACTAAATTTCCCAGTACATTTATTTTTTTAGAAATCATTTTATTGGGGGCTCATACAGCTTTCACCACGATCAAAATATACATCAATTGTATGCAGGCCATAGTTGCACACTTGTTGCCATCATCACTCTCAAAACATCCTCCCTCCACTTAGGCCCCCAGTACCAACTCTCCATATCTCCCCTCTTTCCTCTCCCTCCTCCCCGATGAACCCTAATAATTTACAAGCTGTTTTAACTTTTTTTTAGTTTTGTTTACTTTTTGTTTACTTTTGTTTACTTTTTCATATAGTACACTGTCCAATGTGTCTCTTCACCCACTTCCCTGTTGTCTGTACCCCAGAGAGGAGGTTATATGTAGATTCCTGAAATTGGTTCCACCTTCCTCTTCCACCATCCCTCCACCCTCCCAGTATTACCACTCCCACCAATAGTCCTGAAGAGGTCATCTATTCTAAATTCTTTGTTTTTCTGGCTCCAGTGTACATGTGCTGGTCTAGCTGGAATTGTCTGTTAGAATTGGGATCATGATAGTGGGTGAGAGGAAGCATTTGAGAAAATGAGAGGAAAGTTGCATATTTCATTGTTACTACACTGTACCTTAACAGGCTCGTCTCCTCCCTGCAAGCCCTCTGTAAGGGGATGCCACTTCACCTATTGGTGGACTTTGGGTCACTAATCTGTACTCCCCCTCATTGATAATGATATAATTTTTAGTTCTGTGATGCCTGATACCTGAATCCTTCGACAACTTGTGGTCACACAGACTGGTGTGCTTCTTCCGTTTGGGTTTTGTTGCTTCTGAACTAGATTCCCAGTACATTTATTTTTTTTTCCTTCCTTTTTTTTGGGGGGGGGGGCATCACTGCTCACTGGTGGTGGGAGTAGGAGGCCCAGCCCCACGGCTGGAATTGAACCTCCGTGACAGTGGCCCGCAGTCCCGCACACAACCACTACACCACCAGGGCTCAGCCCCCCAGTACATTTATTATGAAAATATTTTTCCTAGTTCTACTGTGGAGCCCTGGTGGACTGCTAACCCACAGGTAGAGCCGTTCAAAATCACCAAGCCCTCCAAAGGAGAGAGATGAAGCTTTCTATTCCCATAAAGATTTACAACCTCAGAAACCTACAGGAGCAGTTCTGCTCTGTCCTATAGGGTCACTGTGAGCGGGGATCAATCTGATGAAAATACGGGTTTGAGAATTAATCCCATGCATTTACTGCTAGGAACTGTCCCATAGATGTTGCTTTCCAATTAATATTGGGAATTTTAGATGTCTATCCATAATGGTCTGTGTAGGTTAGCAGTTCAAACACACTGCCCTTTCTGTGGGGGGAAACAAGGGCTGAGCTGCTTGCACAGGAATGACCCCCTTGGAAGCCTTGGAGTCAGAAGTAGCTCAATGGCCATGGGTTTTTTTCAACAGGAGGGTTTCTTAAAGACTGGATCTCAACAGCAAAGTGCAGGTACGAGGGGTGGAGCGAAAGATAATCCTTGAGGAAGGAAAACAGTAGCTCTTTAGTTAATATTATTTCCTTTTAAATTTCAATACAAAATTTGATTATCAGGTAATAGGGTCATACCTTTACATAGTGCTGAGTTAAATGAACATGCGTATGTTTCTCAGGAATATGCAGCCAAAGTGTTTGGATATGTTGCAAACTTTACTCATGAATCGTGATTTTTTTTTACTTGTGGACATCTGACAGCATATAATCACTATGAAGAAAGTGAATTGTTTTCATTATTGGAGTCATTTTCATTTTTGTTCATTAATATATCCCAAACATAAGCAAAGAATGTCCAATAGGAAAACAAAAAGGTATGTGTATATAATGGAAAGACCCTCTAACATTTATAATTACATTCCACTATAGTTCTTCAAGTGTAAATTTGATAATGATCTCCTTACTTGGAATTTGGATCTATTTTTACAGAACAGAGAAGATATAAATTTTTTAAATCAACAAAAGGGAATGATATCAGACTTTGATTTGCCAAGATTTTTCACTGGAATTGCTAAGATTTGAATAGAGAGCAGTCCCCAGTAATGGACAAGAAAATATAGTAAAATTAAAATTATTGGGAGGAGTTCAAGAAGATGTTAATCACATAAGTAGTAGTCAAATAGAAAAATTATTTCATAATAGTTTAGTTTTTTATAATCAGAGACCAGGAGAACTGAACATATAATTGATGCTTAAATATGATTTCAACAACAATATAAAACACTATTTCCTACTCTTTTCTAATTTTTCACATTATAGTTATTTATGTTAGAGTTACAAGCAAACTTGCCTTCATAGACAAATCACAGATGAAAATTTAAAGT
This sequence comes from Nesogale talazaci, assembly GCA_004026705.1. Classification (NCBI taxonomy): domain Eukaryota; kingdom Metazoa; phylum Chordata; class Mammalia; order Afrosoricida; family Tenrecidae; genus Nesogale; species Nesogale talazaci. The sequence continues at coordinate 141,007 of PVJH01003136.1, forward strand.
CTTATCCTATTCAAATCTGAGATGAGAAATAAAGCTCTCAAACAATATGTCTATTTCCATTGTAAGGGATAACAAACAAGATATTTTTTGCTAATTAAATAATAAGTTTTAATAATCTTATTGAGAGATTGATAAATTAAGTTTTCAAATATAACTAAACAGTTATTTATACATAAATCCTATATAATTATTATTCTGTAATCTTTAGCTGACAGTTGAGCTGTGCAGTAATGGGTAATTTATAAGTGGTTGGAAAAATATATGGCAGATCCAGAAAATTGATAAGGGCCCCTAAAATAATTGCTATAGAATTAAACTACACAGGGACTTACAGGAATGCGTAGATTTGATTTATGTGTGACAGAGGACAGAAGAAGCACCAGTGGAGAAATGACTATCTATACTGAGGAATTTTAGTCAGCCTCCATTCACAAGAGTGTATGTCATAACGAAAGAATGTCATGTAAAATTTACAGATGGAAGATGACAGTGTTCTTTTCAATTAAAATTGGCAGAATCTAAGCAATGATGGCCCAAGAAAATAGAAAGAAAGGATTAATATGCTTTAGAAATCCATAAAGAGGTTTTTTTATCCAGTTATTCTAAGAATGCAGAGATCGAGCTGCTACAATGCATATAGTAGTTCAGAAAGGTGTAGGTCAGGAAAAGGAAATCAATGTAAAATGAGAGAAAGAGATGCAGGAGAATGTGTCACTATGCCATTCATGGCTTCCTAATAAGCTAGGATGGACAGAAACAATCTTTCACCTGATTTGTCAGAGTCCTGATTCTCTCCAAAATGGTTAGAAGGACTGACCCTGCTAATAGACCATTAAATACAGCTCCCTCTCATCTGCCAGGTCTCTTTGGTGAGCTACAATAGCCAAACATCTGCTTTACATCACTAATCTTTTTATATTAATTTAAAAAATCATAAGATACAGCACGGGTTATCTAAGACCAGTAGAAGAATGATGACACGGTATTGGTAATGAGCCAACAGAGAAAGATAAGGAAATTTGAAGAGGCACATGGGTTTTTATTTCAATACAAAATGCAACAGAGCCAAAGAATACATGATTTCTCAATGTCCTTTTGTGTCCATTTCACATAACTCAAGGAAAAAAAACAAAGCAGACGGCAAAAAGTTCTGATTAAAATATTTCTTGGAAAAATAAAACTAGACTCGTCCAGAATATGTCTGCTAACGTTTTGGATTCAAGGGTCAATTGATGGACAAAGTTGAGTAGCTCAAGGGTAAAGCAGTGAGAGAATGGGAGCTGTGAGAGATAAGAGCTAGAAGATGTGAAAGGTGAGTCTTTAAGTAGGGGCAGGTATAGAGACCACAGAAAGAAGAGCAAGTTGGAAAGAGTGTGAACATTCATGAGTTCATACACAGAAGAAAAATGGCACCATGTAAATTCACATCAGTATATAGCACAGCGTATATCACTTTATATATTGTTATAAAATAAGTGACTTCATTTTATCCACATCATATACAAGATTATGTGGGATACTTATGAAAATGAAATTAAAAAAGAATTGCTACAAAACCATGAAAATTTAATAAAAAATAGAAAAATATGAGGTGAATGCTTCCTCATATAGTTTCCAGGTGGGTCTATGTGATCATGAAGCCCGTATTTCCATCTCTCTAAACCTGCCTTCAAAGCAAGAGTAGGTATATTGTCCTGATGGACAAAGAAGTCTTCAATGCCAAGTTTATCACTTTTTTTTCTCTCACCAATGCTGTTTTCAATCATCTTGAACCTTCTATTTAATAAGCCACTGTGATTACATGACATCCTTTGAGGAAAGTTTAGTAAGATTATTCTTTTGGAGTCCCCTAAAGAATCACCATAATCTTTACAATTCCTCATGGCACAATAGGTGGGTTAGAATTTTCAATTTTAGTTAGTACCGTAGCATTATAATTATTGGGCCACCAAGGCTGCTTTCAGTGGTTTTACGAGATTGAAATTTATTAATTTGCTTTTTCTGAAGGCCAGAAATCTGCATGGGAATTGTTGTCAGGAAATTCCTTCTGGAGAGAAACCTTTCCCTTTTTCCCTCCTACTTTCTAGTGGTTCCCAGTGTTACTTGCCATTTCCTAGCGTCCATTTGGATAATGAATACTCTTTCCCCATTTTCATTTGATCTTTCTTACCTCTGTCTCTATGTGTCCTCTCCTTAAAAAAAAAAAAAAGGTTACCAGTCATTAGACTTAAGGCCCCATCTAATGCAAGGTTTTCTCATCTTTAGCTATATCTCCAAAATAGTCATATTCTAAAATTCTTGGTGAACATGAACTTTGGGGCATAATGGTAAGTACTATGAAACTCAAAATTCCCTGAAAAATGAGTATGCTCAGCTACTATCCAAAGACTGAGGGTTTGCCTCTCTATCCAGTGGTTCCTCAGAAGAGAGGCCCCCCCAATTTTCTTCTAGGAAATTAGCCATTGAAGGCTCTTTGATGCACAGGTTAATCTATGAAATATATGGTGCTGTCAAAAGTCAGAATCCCCTACCCACTAAATGCTCTGTTTATTTATGTACCGCACCTAAGTTTTACCTCCAAAACAAGAAACAAAGCCAGCATTTTAACCTGGTAAGATAGACTCAAGTATCTAAAGAGGAGAAAGTCCAGCTACCAATATGATAAGGAAAAAACCTTATAAGGAGAGCTCTAAATTCAAACTAACAGTTTATAGGTCACCATATTCCACCTTTATACCCTTTTCCTATAGGATGCTATATTCCATCTTTATACCCTCTTCCCACCTGAGCTACAAATTTTCAAAGTCAAAAAAGATAGCACCAAGGAGGACCTTGTGCAATGCAGCAAGCTGAAATGTGTTTAGAACTTTGCCCAAGATTTTCACTGAAATTTATCTAACACAAATGCCATGTACAGATTTCCAAAGTGAACAAATTATTGAAGTAGGTTATCTATTTTTATAATTATGAAATCTAAAGGGGAATTGTTTACACTGAAGTGCATTATGTATTAGTTGAAATCTCTTATCAAAAAAGTGTCCAGTACTGCTAACCATCACAAATACTGAGAATAAAAAAGAAAAGTAATAAAGTTAAGATTGACCTAGAAATTCCTCTCCAGAGACGTTTCAACACTCAATAATGAAGGCAAAACAAGACAATGCACCCTAAGTCAGAATTGACTCAATGGAAGTTAGTTTTTGAGTGGGTTGAACCCTGTTGCTGTCAAGCTAAAAGCTTACTCGCCGTGACCCATGACCCTAGTATTACAGAGTAAACTGAGCCCCTGCACTTTGTTTTCTGCTTATTAAAGCAAATCCTGTTGAGGTCTATCCAGATGGGGCTGTGTCTGTAGACCCACATCATTGGAAAGGCCTCATAGAGTATCTATATGATTTGCTTTACTCGCAGAACTGCTATTGGTTGGATCTGTGAGGAAAAACTACAAGACAAAGTTAAAAAAAAAAGGCAAAATTTTATAAAAGCTAATCACTATTTCCACCCCTCCTCTCCATGATGCTGCTTGCTCCCCCACGCCACTCCTCAACCACTCTATAGGCTAAAGATGAGGCTTTGTGCTTCAGGAAAGAGAGGAAAACTATAGGGTAAGTGCTCCCCTGTTTCATAGGGCCACGAAGGTCAACAGAAATGATAGAATAAACTGGTTTCTCCTGGTAACTAAAACATTAAAAACAATAAAGCTCTTGAGAAAGAAAACCTTGAACTGCCATTCTTTCTGCTGGTGGTTGAGTGTAAGACACTGTTGCCACCCTAGGATCTAATTTTTCCAGAAGGGGCATCAATAAGAATCACTACACATTGTACATGTAGCTTTGTACATTGTACATGTAGTTATTGTAGCTTTGCTAGAATACCATAATCTGGGATCATCAAGAATCTTTACAGAGTCAGAGGATTTATGATTGTGTTAGCCTTGGTCGGCAAGAGAAACAAATTCATAGAAACACATAGGTGGATAAGAGAGAGTTTTATACAATGAGTAATTGTACATTAAGAAATCATCCCAACACAGTCCATTTCAAGATTTTAAGTCTGATATTAGCCCATATGTCTGATACCAATATGTAAAGTCCTCTTTAAACTCAAAAAACACATGCAAAGACGCCAAACGTAGGAAAATCACAGGCCGGTGGGTCAAAAGTCTTTTGGATCCAGTGGTGATAGAGAGCTCTCAGTGCTGGCAGGGGTCTCTGTGGGACTTCTCTGGCTCCAGATGGCTGGTTGAGTCAGCGTAGGTTCATGTGGCTTCATCAGCACAGGGCACTAGTGTCTTGTTAACTGCTATGTCTCCCAGGGTACATCCAGAGACAGTGAGTGCCCTGTCTCCAAGGAGGAAATACCAGCATTCCCAGAATTCTTACAAGGAGGCCATGCCTGCACAGAAGCCTCACTGGCTATGATTTTATTGACAAACTAGACTCCACCCCTTTATTTTAATCCCCTCAAGTCCCAAATTGACACCAGAATATGTCACTAGCCCAGTCATGAAATGCAGATACAGCTGCGCTATATTCAGAATGCTGTTCTCCTTGAAATACTACTGAGAGCAGTACAATTTGAATATTTCTTGAATAAATTTATGTAAATAAGATAGTCATGCTTTAAAGAAGCCTTAACTTCAATAACAATTAAATATAAATTGGGTTTCTTGCTTTCACATTATTACTAGGAAGCTGCCTGCAGTTTAAACTTCATCAGGATTTGATCTTAATTTGTAACATGAAAGCTTTTAATAATCACTTGTGAAAATCCTGAGGTGACCTTTTTTCTCTTACACTTTGAACAAACAAACACAACACACCATTTTCTCTTCTGAAGAAAATGCTTGAAGAGAAAATGTGAATGTCTATTTCATGTTGAAAACAAAACCAATAAAGAAGTCTAAAGGAAGTAAAGGCTTATTTGAAGAAAAAGAAAAAGTGGGAAGAAGATATTCAAATGTGTGTATTTCTGACCACTACCCTTTAATCTGACAGTTGATAACTGTGAGACACCTGAATTTGAACAAAAATAAAGTTCAGTCCAAATCTTTAAGTCACTCACAGCGCTTTGACTGTCCATAATGTTTACTTAAATGTCTTTTTTGAATGACACCCCCATCTGGAGTAGGATGAACAAAACAATTTTCCTTGAAGTAAATTCCCTGTTAATAACTAGCTAATAATGAGGGAAGGTTTTAATAAACATTTTATTTTAAAAGGGTCATGGCATTTGTTTTATTTGGGGGGAAAGGTAGTGTTCAATTGGTCATCTATTTCTTTCTCTCCTAATACTGTTGTAAAATTTTCTCTTACATCTTTCTCTTTGTTTTTCTACCTTTTAGTTGCCACTATGATTTTCTTCCTTCTCTCTCTCTCTCTCTCTCTCTCTCCGTCATTTTGTTGACCAATGACAGTCATGGTGTCTCTGTGGTGATTCCACTGGTTGTTGCTGGCTGCCATCAAGCGAATTCTTACCATGCTCACCGCATGAGCCACAGAATAGAACTGTTACACAGGGGCTAAGTTTTCTGGTTGTAATCTTTATGGAAGAAATCATCATATTTTTATTTCATGCTGTCACTGGGTGGGCTGAAACTGATAATCGTTATGTTAAAAGACAACGACAAACCAGTTACAAAGCCAGAAATCTTGCTTATAATATACTGCATAAACAAATTAGCTTTTTTTTAAAAGTCTAAAACATTTCAGTCAATTAATAAGCAAGGACTTCCATTGGTGAATCAAACAGCATATACAAGCGAAGGAGTTCATTATTTTTAATTCCATTCCTTCCTTGGTCCAGAGAAGTTTTTAGTCTCCACAAACAAACAAAAAGTCAGACATGAAAAAATTAGAATGCATTTTCTCTGGAAATTAATCTGGAAAAAAATTTGATATCTGATATAGATATCTACTTTTCCTTATTCAAGATTAGTAAACATCTGTGTGGAACAGAAACTATATCTGTGTTCTATACATATAAACACACTTGAGCTTCATAATCACCTTGTAAGATAATAGCTATCTACTATTAACCTGATTTTGACAGTTTTAATAAGGCAGAGGGGTTCAATAATATAGTTGAATTTGTCTAACTAATATCTGGTGGGACAAGATGAGAATCTAGAGTGTTTAACTTAGAACGTTGAGCTGTTGAAGACTAAGTCATAGTGATGCTGACCCTCCGGTTGTTCACCAGGTCATACAGAATAATCTACTATAGAAAAGAAAGACTTCCAGTCTGGCCCGAGGACAGATATGCAAACTCTACAAAAAATTATGTTGTGTTTTCCCAAGACATGAATAAAGTCCTTTATATTAAAACTAATTTTGAACTAAACATTTTTGCCACTTTGCATTTCCTGTGAAGTGAAATCATTGCACGTTGTGATTGCTATCAATCCAGCTTCCTCTCCGTACCTCTCTGTATGAGTAAAAGATGATTTGTGTATGGAGGAGCTGCACACTATTCAGGTGTGTTTTATGGTTGGGCTTCCCATTAAGAAAACATTTGCCATGGAAACATCTGGAAAACAGATCTAGCAGACAACATTTTACACAAGGGAATCTACTTAATTCAGTTACTCTTTTAAATGGGCCACCCTGCTCCTGCCAACTGTATGCATTTAAAAGCATATGAGCTATAAAAATATCTCATGCTTAAGCAATTAGTCTTTCATTATTCTCAGATATTTAATCTGTATTTTTATTTTATTTGTATCATTTTATCTGTATTACTTTAACTAAAGCCTTTCATTTACTATTATTAGCTCAGCCTGGAGACAGAACATGACCTGGGATTCATTTTTTTTTCATCCCTTCTGTAACCTAGAAGAAGAACTAATGCCAAGAAGACCCTGGGTTAAGTCATAAGGAATAGGCAGCATGGGGTGGGGGCTTTTGGCAGCAACTCCTGTATAACAGAATAGGGGTACATGGAAAATAAGAAGGTTGGATCGGAAACAATGACTTTTAATTAGGGGTTAGTGTGAGAAACAGCTGTAAAACTTTTTAACAGTGTCCGAACTTTTCTCTAATTCATAAATTTGGAAGAAACCCAAGGAATGCGCAGGCTTTAAAAATCTTCCCAAGCGACTTTGGGGCATATTTCTAGTGAAATACATTTCTATAACTCAGTGTTTCCACACGTATCTTAGGGTTGCTGTTAAAAATGAAAGTTGCCGGGTTCTTCCTCTCCTAAAACTAAATTAGGTAAAATTGATGAGTGGCTATAGGACCATTTATTTTCTCTTTAGACAAGTTTCAGAAACAAGACACTAAATTAATATTTCATTACAATGCCTAACAAGCTACCTTACAAGGAAATAGTTGCCCAGCAAAGCAAACTTTTGCATCCAATAATCTCCCTGTTGGAGATTCTCAAAACATTTAAATGTTTATTGAAAGAAGGAAACCTGTTAACATCGCTTAACCTACACTTCACGGTGAAACACCTGATCTCACCTTCCATCTCTCATTATGTACTTTTACCTAATGGGTTTTCTCAAATCCAAGTTGTGGACAACATGCTAGTTCATCACATCTATGTATATTTATGGACAGTGCCATTTAATGACAATAGTTGCACACAGAGTCTAATTGTACAAATTAGAAAAAGACATCCATCTGGGTGAAATAATTGTTATAGGAGTGGTGATATTCTGAACATTCAAATTCCAAAAACACCCTTCTTCCACTAGGATGTTAGCACATGTTTGTTCTTTGTCTTTTAGTGGTCATAAAATACTAAAATAGGATTGATTCCAATGTCCAGCACTGCTGAAGCACACGGTACAACTGCCCCTGTGGGTTTTATGAAACTGTAATTGCTTTATGGGAATAAAATGCCTCTTCTTTCTCCCACACATCTGCTGGTGGTTTCCATCAGCTTGAGAGTGTCCATCAGGGCTCCTTGTCCATAATTCTAGTTACTGGTCAATGATATATAACTGCAAACTGTATGTGTAAATTCCAGGCTGTGATTTTAAAGGGAAAGAATACACCCATTTCCTTATTTTTCTTTCTTCCTGCCAGCTTAAAAGTCAGTTTAGCAGCTGGATGGAGATTGGAAATGGAAGAAACTTGAGTTTGGAGTTTGTACATTATGGAAAAACGAGTGGAAGAGCCTGGGTGTATGATACCTCACTGGCGGTACGAACACGGATTCATATGTAAAACTGATACTTCCTGAGTGTCAGAATCGTAAATATCTCCATAATGGCCTGATATTCCCAGGCTCTTAGATATATACGGAAATATAATATGACACTAGTTTAAATTTTGCAAATGTTCAGCCTTAAGAAAGATGGTTAATTGGAACCAGTCCTTTACCTTGCAGCATGATAAACACTAGCAAAAGGCTGTTGTTAGATCCTTCCAGATGATCTCTGAGCTATAATAATCCTGTGCACACTAGG